>JAUKNK010000123.1:557500-867650 GCA_030765055.1 Mantis religiosa
TAAACTTTTAAAAGATGCTACCTAGTTTGGTGTTCTAAGTCAGCAGTTACAGAGGAAGAAACTCACATTGAGTTCTTATCTATGGACACCCTTCTGCTGTGGCAGTCGATGTCCAGTTGTATAATGGGCGTAAAAACCACTTAATTGTGCTCAGATGCCTCTTTGTCAGGGTTAAGGTCCTTTTACGTGCCGTGAATCTACAACTCGTGACCACCAGCTTTACTCCTCTTCCGAAGGAAACCATCTAAAGACCTTTATATCGGAAAAGTACATCGCTATCCACCAATTTGAACTCGAAATCTTGGAAAGGAGATGCTAGTATAGTGCATCAGACCACGGAGGACGATAGGTTCAGACAAAAATAAACTCCTTTTTTAAAATGGTGTTCTAGAATTTAGTGCAGATTAATTATATTTTTTAGTCTGGTAAATGATGTAAATTTATGTGAAATAGGGTATAATTAGGGCAAGCCGTAGCAATAACAGTGCCTTGTGTGAGCCGTGTTTTTTTTTTTTTTTTTTTTTTTTTTTTAATCTGTTAAGTGTTCCTATACTTTCTTTTGTTTTAACCGTTATCATATTCTAACAGTAATTTCTTGACTCGCTTTAACAAAACACTATCAAAATTTAAAAGTGTTTCCAATTTTGGTGAAATAACTAACACTTATTGACCCTGTAGTAGGCGGGTGACTGACATAACGCGACTGGGCGCCTGGTTTACATTCGTAGACCATTTTATTTTCTGTTTTTAGCTATGATTATATTGTAATTAGGGGAAATAATTTACATCAAAGTCACCAGGAAAGCATTATCAATGTAAATCAACGTTTTAACAATAGGAAGGAGGTTCAGAGAACAACCATAGTAATAAAAACAGCATATCGGACATTTTAATGGTAGAAAAAGAGACCATTCTTACATTATAGCTTTTATAATGCAAATGCAATTTATATTAATTATCTCAACTTAAAGGTAACTGAAAAAGCGGTAAGCCCTTACAAACATTAATACATTACTGTACTTTTATACAGTTAATACAAACGTCCTTCATGTGATCTGTGCATGCGGTTTGTAACACCTTGAACAGAAACGCCGGGTAGATTTATTGCGTTCTCTTGTGCTATATTTGCATGACTACTTACTAGCTCTTAAATTTCTAGAAGCACCCTTGCACGCTTTTTATTTCTATAGGAAGCTGAGCAATTGTAGATTTGAATTCTATCTGTGGCTTCCAAGTACCCATTACAAATTTTCAATTTTGATTGGTTGGTATCCAGCACTTGCTTTATAAATGCAAAGAGCATTAATTGCAGAAATATTTAGCAGGTCATAAAAATGACCATGGGCTAGCGGCGTGTGTTACGTGTCACATTGTATTTTTGGCATAGCTGGTCTACCAAATCAGCTCGAACTTTTGTTCTATTGTAACAAGTAACAATCTCAGGTTTTCTTTGCATTCCTGTTTCTTCATCAATAGTATCATTGTGATGCATGCTGGATATAACTAATACAGATTTATTTTTCTTAGGACCAAAGAATACTAAGATACAGTCTTCTCTAAATCCAAAGAGAGATTACTTTTGTTCAGATTTTCTATTTGGCAAGAATTCTGGAGCAATCTCAACTTTGTACTTTCGAAGAGGGCCAACATATGTTAGTTTCTTTTCATGCAACAATTTTTCTACAGCCGCCATCATGTTAAACTGTAAACAATATACAGATATATTCATAGAAACAATATTCTTGATAAAAGGTACAGTAATTCTAAACCGATATGGGTAACTAGACATATAAACTAAACATACAACACCTACACATTGCGCAACGCGATTAGGCGCGTGGTCTACAGTGGTAGACCGACATAAGAGAGCCGTCAATAACAAAAGCCTGTGTCACTTTCAAAAACAACTGAAGTACTGATTGTGAAGACAACAGCGCGCCTAATAGCTACTAAGCAGCGGGAGAGCGTGCGCAATGCAGAAGTTGAAGTAAAACAATTCGAAACATACATAGGTTTTTTTACCATAAATTCGCGTTAATTTCACGCAAATTTTTGGGGAAGAATCAATGAGTAATTACATGGCTAAAATGAAAAGTAACAGGTAACTCGAGTAGCACAACTGTTAAACCCCCTCTTTTCAAATTAAAACATTTTATTTGAAATCAGCGGATAGTAGGTAACATGAATAAGATCAAATATCAGACCTCAGACATCGCCAAACTGCAGCATACACGTTGTGATATTTTCGCTTTTCATACTTGTTCTTTTGTCTGCCAAAACTAAGTTATATGTAGAGATAAATCTCTCACTGTGAGCGTTTGACATCGGCAACCAAAGAAATTGAAGGGACTTTTCATAGAAATTGCGGCAAGAATCAGCTTTTGCCTTCAATGCCAGAAGTGTTGTTACTACATCTAATCTGTTGTCGTTTCCACCATAGCTTTGCTGTTCAACAATGTCACAAAGCTCTTTGTAATAAAGAAGTAAATCAGTATCACAATATAACTGGTTTTAAATGCATTTAGTTGTTTAAATGCTGCCATTACATGATTTAAATCACATATACTTGATTTAGTAAGTAGCCTAGAAGGTTCAAACAAATGATATAGCTCTTATGGTTATTACATCATCAGTTTCTTTTGTATAATGGAGTTTAATTTAGACAAAGTCATACGGCAGCGAACTTTTAGATACTCTTCTACTGCTTTTCTAAAACTGGGATCCATGATACGATCTACAAGTGCACTTATGCTGTTTCCAAAGTGACCACTCTCTAATATTTCACATACTGTTCTCAGCGAGTTAATTCGGAATAAAATAAGATGAGCCACCGCATTTTTATTGAAATTCTAATATTGGATCTGTTATCAATCTTCGATTTTCAGAAACAAATATTGTTGCTGTTGCACCTTTACAATATTGCAGCACTTGGCATCGCAGAAATGATCATTTAACAAATCTTGTGCAGGAACTGAAAGCTTTTCTTTTAGAAAAGAAATCGACAATTGCATCAAAATAGTTGGCAATGTAAACTACTGAATTAAACCAGCTATACCAGGTTGTCATTACAGGAAATGGGAATACCTTTAGCTTCTAAATCTGGGTGGTTTTCAGTGAGGCATTGTTTGTATTCGTTTTTTCATTTCGGAACACATTCTTAAGACCTGAGGGAAAATATTTTTATGTTAATGAAATGTATGAGATTAGCTTCCAAGAAGGTCAGTACCTTCTCAGTACATTTAGTCAGCATAATAGGAGTTTTTGCTGTACACGGTGTGGCATTCCATAAATAATATTTCCAGTCAGCATACGGCAAACAGTTCTCAGTATCACGCCAGCCAGGTGCTGTGGTGTCAGTTTATTGTTGCACCGCTTAGCTGTTATTTCTGTGCGCATGTTGATGTTATTTTATTGGCTTCGTTAAGTGTTAAATTTTATCTTGCTTTCGTTACATTTGTAAACACCTTTTCATGACTTCTAGCTTCATGCTATTAAGACATGAATGTTAAATTGTGCAATTGGAAATAAATGTAAATATTTCTATGCAGACTAAAAATAATCGAAATTTTCTCATTTATTACTAAAAATATTATTCTCGAAAAAAGGAAAAATTCGCGAAAAAAACACTAAAAACAAAAAATCTTGCTCTGGTTATAACTAATACTATAAAGATAAAAACTATCTGCGCGCACGTGTGTGAATGACTGTGTGTTTGCGTGCGTCTGTGTGCGTAACGTAGCCTCAAATGACTGAATCAGTTTAGATAATCATTTCACCATTGAAAAGTCCTATTCTTTATTAAGAATATGGTTTAATTTTATAAATAACTCAGCCCTTATTCTTGCTGATGAGTGCATTGAAGTCGGAAAGAATAGCTTATCAAGAAGACTGCGACTTCTATTTGAAAACGCCATAGAGCAAAGCAGTTGTTACTCCACAGAGAAATCATGTTATATGAAACAAATGCCCTCTATAATTCATTCCAAGAAATACGTATG
Source organism: Mantis religiosa (assembly GCA_030765055.1). NCBI lineage: Eukaryota > Metazoa > Arthropoda > Insecta > Mantodea > Mantidae > Mantis > Mantis religiosa. Next base: position 561,499 of record JAUKNK010000123.1, read on the forward strand.
TCCATGGTCACGATTTAGCAGCCAAGGCACCATAAACACAAGAGAAACGAGTCATATAGTGATACAAAAGCACTATATATTTTAATAACGCCTAAGTACATACATTGCACTCTGTTTACTTTTCCGCACTAATAAAGATCGTTAGCAGAGTATAATAAGGTAAAATTTCGCCCAGATAACATAAAAGTCAGTGAGCCAATATTTTATAATTAACAACTACGAGTATCATTACAGTCGGTAGTATTAGGCTGTTTTCTAAGGTCTCTTTTCCAATGAGGTTTTCTTAGTGCCTTGGCATAGGGAAATCATCATATTCAGCAAATGAATTCCATTTCGCTGAATATGTGAAAGTAGTTTATATCATTGTGGCATCAAATATATGTAGGTACAAAGGTTTAAAATATTACCTACTCTGAATATGTAGAACCGACCGATGTTTCACACCCAATGCATAGCTACATATACTCCGTTTGCAGAACTTGGAGGACTAGAAGATGCACCCGTATAGGCATTAAGTTCACAATCTTTCACTTTTGTTTTTGCTGTACTCAGAGATAGATTGCACTCTGTTGACACATTTCAGGATGTGATATATTTCGCACTGGTTCCCGCACAGTTCACAAGAACAGCTTTCAGACGGCTCGTGGTAGTTTTTTTTATATAGCTCATAATGGAAGCCACGGGTCGCTAGTTTTATGATGATATGTTTCTGGATTGATTTTTCTTGGTCCAGGATCTTTCCAGCACTGTACGAGAGGTGTAGAAGTCCTCGTGGATCTTCCTCCTCTTCATTCTTCTCTCTTCTAACACTTCCTTCACTTCTTTCGCTTTAATATCAAAGGATTTGCTATCGTTATTAGCAGCAAAGCCAACCTCTTCTCTTATGAAAAATAACGCCATACTATTGCTTTACTGCACATTCTTCGTTTGCGTTTATAGTCATTCTTATGGAACATTTCCTCTTCACTCACTCACTCATTCACTCACTCACTCAGGGATGGCTGATTACAATGGCATGTTCCAAGGAAACTTAACATTAGGGAGGTGTTTCTTCATAAATGCCACGAATATATAAATGCGTCCGCGAACAGTGAGTGGAGGTTAAACCCGCCCTCCTCTCTTTCGCTTAAAGCTTGGCATAAATACTGCTGTAGTTACCAAAGGGGCAGTAGACGACCCGATAACCAAGCAGGTCCCAATGTCCGTAAGATTTACTTCTCACTTAACCAAGCATCTGCGCCAGCTGTCCAGCACCGCCATATAACACGAAACTTAGATGCATACTTTACAACGGGATCAATTACCTAGTTATGTACTTAACAGTCAGAAGGCGAGTAAATCTGCATTCCAAACTACTTGATACATAGAAAGCGTTCGAAAGGTTTGATTTTTCCAAAAAGTCTTATGATTTTAATTGAAGTAGTATATGTTTAAGGTGTTTACATGAGAAATAAAGGATAAATTGGTCTCGAATTCTATGGAAGATGTTCTTGATACGGAAGGAATTCTATATGTAGACCTATGTGTATGTGCGTGCGTACATGTGTGTGTATGAGTGAAACTTTCAACAGAAGCGGCATGTAATGTTAGTATTCCACTTAAGAATGTTTTAAATATTTCTAATAGAATAAATGAAATCGAACGAAAAGCCGGTGACTTCTACGTTGACTTTCAGAGAGTATGTATGATCTGTTGGGCACACTGCTTTTAACAATATTTAAAAATACTATTTGCTTAAAAATACTTAGAAAAACATAATTTTTAATTTCTATTTCAGATAATTTTGATAAAGGCATTCAAATGCAGTGATCTTAGTCACAGTAAGCCTTTGTAAACAGAATATCAGATTAGCTTGTTCGCACGAGTCAGCAAAAATAAGGACTTTAGATGTAACAACTTAGACTGACTACTGGAAGGACTTTAGAATTTGGAAAACGTGCAAGCAAGTCACGACACAAGAAATAAGCATTAAATAACAAGATTTCAGAATATGATGTGTTCTCAGACATTCTTCAAACTTACACGTGACAATATCACCACGATGAACCCGAAGTTTAAATCTCGCGATCGCATTTAGATCAACTAAAGCAATGTTTAGAGTAAGGAAACATATTTTGAAATCACCCGTCATGAGCATAGCCAGTCTAAGAATTTATAATATGTGTTGGCAGTATTTAAAACGTAACGTAACCCATAGCGCAATCGCCCAAAATAGATCTGACCCTACCAACCCGACTGCCGGTCGGGCCGCGCCGTGGCTGAGTGGATAGACCACTCGACTCTCACCAAGGGCTATCCGGGCAGAGTTCGATCCCAGGTGACCGCAAAGTGAGATTTGTGGTGGACAACACGGCCCTGGGGCGTGTTTTCTCCGGGATCTCCGGTTTCCCCGCCATCTCATTCCACAAATGCTCCATCTTCATCTCATGTATGGTCAGTGTTACCGCCTCATGTGCCGCGTGTAGTAAAAGCGGGCGTTAAACACTACACACATACACACACGACTGCCGGCCACACGCCCACATACGGAAGGCAAAAGTGGGCGGTCATCCAAGCGATATTGGGAGGAGATGTGGTCAGCATCTCGGTATCCCCAGCCGAAAAATTGTCTTTCTAAACCTGGATTCGCTACCTAGCGTAGCTCCTCAATTTTCTCACGATGCTGGGTGGGCACCGGTCCTATACATGGAACTTAAAATCACATTCCCCAGGTATAGGATCGATCCCGGGCGCATTCAAGACGCAGGAAGCCAAAGTACACGCTCAGCCCACTATTGCCACGGCGCAGGACGTTTGCAGTATTTGGTATTTTTCAATCCTAAAGTATAATTAAATAGCTTATGTCATGTATTTCATATTAAAGAACAACAATACTTACTGAATGTGCTATATGTACGTACGGAAATGTAAACATTGACCTTAACGGGGTTTCTGAAGTGCACAGTCGGCGATTACAACAAATGTGCATGATATTTTTGCATCTGTCCGTTGTTTATCTGGATTTGAACACCTGCTCTAGCTTTACAAGTTAACAAACATTATGAAGAAGAGCTTAAAAATAATTTTAGTATTTTACTCGTTATTGGTAAATAATAAATATGTAAAATGTAAATATAATGAATCAGGGCGCCGGGGTAGCGCGGTGGTTTCGTTCGCGGCTCCCGTTCTAAGGGTCCCGAGTTCGATTCCCGGCTCTGGGGTTGGCGATTTTAAGTCGGCCCTATCCACGCCTTCACCTCTGTCTAGCACACGTGAAGTATCCCCTATGCCCAACGTGGTTCGGAGTCCACGGTAAAAACTGTAGGTCCTCTCACCTCACCGCCATCTTCACTATCACCCTATCATCGGAGGTAATGGACACCGCCCTCTGGGTGCCTCCACCTGAGAAATGGGTCCGGTCATCACTTGATGGGGTGAGGTTACCCCGAAGGCCAAGGTTGCCATGTGGGGAGTGTTAGTAACTAACTAACTAATATAATGAATCATTGCCCGGGCTTACACTCTGATCAAATCCCCAAACCGACGAACCTTTCAGCTTTAATCTATTTAATCAAAAGTTCCCTACAGGTTTTACTACGGTGCATTATAAAGTTCCATTACATTTGCCAGGTAAACGCTACAGCATTCCCATACGATTCGCATAAATGCAAGTATGAAATTAGTATGAAACTTTGTCCAAAGTTCCGTACCTGTTTTCAAGAGAGAATGTTCTAGTGTTTGCACAACTGTGTGACTCCCTTCGAGCTATCATAAAATCTTGGGTACAAAAGCGCATTTTAATTGGCAATCTCAGTGGAGACCCTGTCATGGACAGGCACCAATTTGTGGTATGCAAATTAAAGTTTATCTCCATTCTGTTTAATAATTAGGCGAACGTGTAGGGTAACTTCAACTGGAAATTTCGCGATATTGAGGGAGTAAGTGTGCTATAACGAGATGGAGATCAATAAAGCTGGCCGTTTGAATAATAAATGGTATGAAACGAGGATCTGTAACCTCAAGCTTGGAGTGAGGAGAAGCTTCTAGGGAGAATTTTGGGATATTTCCTAGCTACACTGTTTTGAATATATGCGACGGAAAAGAAACACTTGCAATGTTTAGTTGGAGTTTCTCCAATATAGCTAGACTAACAAAACAGCAAAGGACCTCTAAATCTGTGGGTTCGTCTGTGCTGCTCTTCAAAGGGGATAGAAATCTTATAATTCTACGTAGAAATTATTTATGAGAATTTCATCGACACCTCCTAAGCTAACTCCGAAAACATTTTTACTTTCTCCACCTAAGTAGCAGGAAGCGCGTCTCTGTGATGTGATGGTAGCGTATCTGTCTCGCGCTTGAAAGGTCCCAAGTTCGAATCTCTGTCAGGGTGAGTTATCTGGATATTTTTTTTCGGTGCTTACCTTTATCCTGAAAAATATAACTGTCAGGTAACTCTGAGCTCTATGGACCCTGACTTCATTTAAGCATCATTCACTCACCTTCCAATAGACTTATGTTGGAGGACGTTAAATAAATTAATAGAAACGTATTGTATCAAAAGTTCCAATGTCACAATTATGCTGAAAACATAGTACTTTGTTCCCCCCTTGAAACAAAGAAATCACGTGTGTAAAAATGTGTGTACTGTCTGCCCAGGACAAGAAGGGGAACTAGAGGAATATGGAACGTAATCACTTTTGCTGTCCCAACGGTGTTTATGCTCGCCTTCCGAGTATGACAAGGATGCTAAATTCGTTTAAAATACGCAAGTGTTGTCACATAAGTCACCTATACATAATACTTATCACTGCTGTTACTGCAACGAGCATTAGATCTGGCAACATGGGTGACTCATATGCAGACTCATACACTCATTTCATAGTAAACAGATCCACTAATACAGCGGATAAATAGTTCAAACCCCTCTCCCATTCATTCGTTTCTTGCCTTCTTGTGCTGGGTAGACAGTATGTGTGTGTGTTTGTGAGTGTCTGTGAAATTCGTTTTTAATTCAAAAGCGAAAATTTGTTGAAAAATAAACTGGGTATTGCATTATGTATGAATCTCGCGAGTTGTTGTTGTTGTTGTTGTTGTAATTTACGTCCTCCAACGCTAAGTCATATCGGACGATGAATGGAATGGATGAAGTGATGCTCAAATGAGTCGGTGGTCCATGGACCTTAGAGTTACATGACATTCGTCTTACAGGATAAGGGAAACCCCTGGAAAAACCTTATCCAGATAACTCACCCTGACCGAGATTCGAACTCGGAACCTCCTGAACGTGAGGCAGACATGCTACCACCACGCTACCAAGGCAGGCAATCTCGCGAGATTATTCGCCACAACCCAAATGGCTTTAACGGTTTTGATTAAACTGCGATATGTTTAAGGTATTTTTGTGATAAATGAAATGCATATCTTGACAAGTTTTAGAATGCGATCCGAAATCCTCTTCGTTATAAATGATCATTGCAGAACTGTTAAGTTACAAGATAAGGCAAACTCTTACTACAAAAATTATTTATGTCATTAAAGCATACAATTTTTGCCAAATCTATTTTCCGAGGAGTTAACTATTTCTGGAATATCCCTTGTTATTGGTTTGAATCGTCCTTTCTCAAATGGGAAGTCGTCATTTGTTTCTCCTGGATTCTCCTATTCCCATTGTACCTACCTGCAAGGAAATATGTAATAAAAGAATTCCTGCAAGTCTCCATCACTGAAACCATTGCAATATCCATGCAGTAGCTGGTCAGGCAGTTTTAATAATACAATTCCAACATCATTTACCAAGGCTAAGAAAAGCTTCATTTCTCGCTCCCTCTCCAGACCACAAGAAGAGATGGAATTTTTGGTCTTGCGTGAGATTAAGTACTGCTGGCAGAGATATTTAATTTGTCTGCGGTATGACTGCGATGTGCCAAGGACGCCTACCCCTCACGTCCGGAAATTACAATATTACATAACCCAGTTACGCAGACTATTCGAAAACGGGCGACGCTCCCCCGTGATGAGCCCGACACATTCAAGGTTAGGGCTATTTATAAAAAGCTATTCCTTTTTTCTCTTCTGTGAGCGTTATCCAGTCCAAGAAATGAATGACCAGTATTGCTCAGATGATCAACCGTCCTTAGCTTTTCGTATTTGGACAACTCAAAGTTCCAAGTCTCAAGTTAAAAATCTTTATGTTACATTCAGATGTATTCTTAAAAAGGTTTATATTTATTGAAAATACATATTTCGAAGTCATCCAAAATCAAAACATTTAAGAAAAGGAAGCGTGCCTGCGTTTGTAACAACGTAAATGATAAACGAAACTTCTGCTAAATATCAAGTTTAGGTATCTAATTTCAGAATCTTTCAAATATTTGAGACAAAATTTTTCCAGAATCGAGCGGGGTGGCACCTGTGTGTGAAAAGCATTTAGGAGCTCGCGGGTTCGATCTCCACCGGCCGAACATTTGACTTGGATTCTTCCGTGATATCCCCATATCAATAAGCAAATGCTCTCTACTTCACGAACTTAAATCTTTTCCTTCAGCCTGCCTCGGTAACGTAGATGGCACCATGTCTGTTTCACGTTCAAAAGCTCTGGAGTTCGAATCTCGGTCAGGGTGAGTTAACTAGATAAGGTTTTCCGGGGTCTTCCCTTATCCTGAAAGATGAATGTCAGGTAACTCTGAGCTCCATGGACCCTGGGCTGATTTTAGCATCATTTCATCCATTTTATTCATCGTCCGATATGACAACATTGGAAGACGTATATTAAAAAAGTCCTTTTCTTTATAATTTCACCAAAGCAGCAGTTCTGTCTGTTGCAGACAGATGGCACAGAAGCTTGGTTGACGTAAACCTTCCTCCCTGCCCTCGCTTAAAGTTGCTGCCCATGCTACTAGGGTCGCTTCGTCATGCTCTCCCTGGGTAGTGCGAGTGTCGGGAGACTCTCCAACTGTTAGGGAATTCTGTGCATCTCTGCAGCTTCGCTGGCTCTGATCTCTGCCAATGCGGTATCCCTTCATTTCATTACTTCTCTCTGGGCCTGAGAGTCCACAGTAAATCCCTGTCGGGTAGTTTTTTTTTTTTTTTTTTTTTTTTTTTTGTAATTTACGTCCTCCAACGTTAAGTCATATCGGACGATGAATGGAATGGGTGAAGTGATTTTCAAATGAGCCCGGGGTGCATGGAGCTTAGAGTTACCCGAAATTCGTCTTTCAGGATAAGGGAAAACCCCGGAAAAAACCTTATCCAGGTAACCCACCCTGACCGAGATTCGAACTCGGGACCTCTTGAACGTGAGGCAGACATGCTGCCACCACGCTACCGAGGCGGGCATCTGTCGGGTAGAGATGTCCCACCTACGCCCTTGCAATAAATTTTTCTGGAAAATCCCGCCTAATCACTCCTTTAGGTGGAATATATCGAACAAGAAGGGCCCGCAGTAAAGTATAGAGCTCACGTCCGGAAGCTCCAAAGGCTGAAATCCCAACAGGAACGTCTGCTCTGACTCAGGTTTTGTCCACCTTTTTTCAGTCTTCGTAACTTGCAAATGCCGCAGTAGTACCTAAACTTAGGCCTAGAATGTTTTCTTCCCAAATCTCTTTACCCAAATTAGTAAAGTTTCATATATCATCGGTCTTATCGAATAGTGGCGCTATATATAGTAAAAATGGGCATTAAACACCACTAAAAAACACGGAAATATTTCACTGCCTTTTGTGTTCTCAAAAATACTTCTTTTTTAAAATAAACGTCATATGACTGTTGTTTCTGGACTCAGTTAAACGTTAAATAACAAATGAATTCGATATCACGTTAAAACACATCACTTATTTTGAATAAAATTGAGACACCAACATTTTTTATATATACTTTGTCATTCGTTTTAATTTTCAAATAGCTATGCTTTTTGCCAACTCTACTGGTTATATGTAGTAAGTAGAGGAAGTATTGTATTTTACGGAAAAATTCTATTCCGAGATTTAACTAAAATATATGTTTTCAAATGTGAATCCAGAAAAATAATTTTTAATGCTCTTTTGTTTTTGGAGTGATGTGCAAGGTGAATGGAATTTCTGTGCCATACATAGCGATCATCTGCTACAAAATCTGAATGTCTATCTGACTGTAAGCTACTTTTGTTACAACGAAATGCGGTTTGTTACGCTTTCTTGAAATTTTTTGAATTGAATTTGCTGCACCTCTATAATCGATTTTGCGAAGCATTACTTCGTGTGGAAGCTCCGACTACCTCACGGTTATATGAAAAGCAATTGTTTAACATTTCAAGAGTATACAAGCAGTATGAGTAGGAAATGATTAATATTTGTCCACTTCATTTCAATATTTTCTTTGCATTCTGCTAGCTAATAGTTGTAGAAGTAGTAGACGGTTACATTAAATTATTAATAAATATAACTAACGTAGCTACAAAATAGAAATGAACATAAGGTGGGGCTAGGCGTGACTGTTCTATCACTACTAGCCAATGTGGTGCGTGCAACGTTGTACAGTTAAGCATGCATACTTGCTCGCTTTGCCGAAGCATGCGGCTATTTTCTTTGCGCGCTCTGAAGATACCAATTAAAGAATTATTTTGTTTCTTCCCGGATATAGAGCTATTTTTTCTGAGGATTACTGTCTAAACTCCATGTTTGTAGGACACCTGGTTTCGGAGATATGAAGAAAAGCACACATGTGCTATGCTGCAGTTGCATTTTGTACCCTGCATTCAGTAAAGTGGTGATCCTTTAAGAGTGCACACGTTACTTTCAAAGTTAGTAAATATAGCTCTTAGCAAACCTTGTACTGGTGCGCCTAGTAGTAACTGTGAAACAACTCATAAGGTTTTAAATAAATAGGCTACAAATATTCCTATTAATGGGTATTCCTTTTTCACACAGATGTCATTTAAAGACATTTTTCGGAAGTACAAATTTCGCTGAGTCGAGAATTAATGTTACAAGCTTGTCACGTGAGTGCTCATTCTGTGACGAACATTGTTAAACCAGGCAAACAGTTCACCAAATTAGAAGTTTCCATATTTTGATCTCCAGGGATATATAATATATCGTATGTTTTAACAAGATGTACATTTTTGTGTAGTAGGATTTTGTCTCCCTCTTATAGCGTAAGTACCAGTTATGCCAAAGGTGTCTTCATAGGCTATTCCCTGTGAGTTCTAGATATAATTTCATTTGTCATGGAAGTCTCTTGAACTTCTAGTGATAATCAAAATCGCAAGAGCCTATTTTGAAGAAAAAAAAAATCTGAAATCGTTCCATTTAATGAGTAGTTTGGGTCTGTGGAATTTTTTTCCAAAATTTGGGATTTCCATCTTAGGAAGATGAACTTTAATACCAAATAATACCAAATTTGGCATCTGACCCACTTTTCATTTCTAAGTTATACTATTACCCCTCTCTCCCTCTTTTTTCACAGAGGTATTTTTCCAGGAATGTTTCTTTTGGATTCAGCTTTCTTTAAAAGTATATTTTCGAGGAGATTTTGACTTTTTGAATTTTTGAGTACAATTCTCTCCTTCTCTTTCTTACTATACACAGAAATTGTACTTTACAGTAACGGATTTATATCTCAAGGAAATTGATTATGATGATGTTTATTATTATTATTATTATTATTATTATTATTATTATTATTATTATTATTATTATTATTATTATTATTATTATTATTATTATTATTATTATTATTATTATTATTATTATTATTATTATTATTATTATTATTATTATTATTATTATTATTATTATTATTATTATTATTATTATTATTATTATTATTATTATTATTATTATTATTATTATTATTATTATTATTATTATTATTATTATTATTATTATTATTATTATTATTATTATTATTATTATTATTATTATTATTATTATTATTATTATTATTATTATTATTATTATTATTATTATTATTATTATTATTATTATTATTATTATTATTATTATTATTATTATTATTATTATTATTTTCCAAATGTTAATTGTTGCACTTCTTATTTGTTTCCTTCCTTGAGCTTTTTATGTCGACCACGTTTCAGTAAATTTGGCATTGCCTCCATACATCGGTTTTCCTTACGGAACTTGCGTGACTAGCTGCAATAGTTTCCCACTGGGCTAGGCTTGCAGCATTATAGATTATGCATGTTATTTTTTTCAGTGTCAACAAAAAGTGTATTTCTGACAAAAACAGCAATTATTTGGGTGGAAGAAATAAAATTCTATCTCAAGTATACCCACAGCGTAGATAAAATATTAAACAGAGCTTGCCGGCACATTGATTTTCAGTGTGGTAGTACACTGTTTTGTAAAAGGTAGGGAGGAGTGGGAAAAATATCTATGGGAGTTGCATAAAAGTTGGCTATGTGCCAAAGGCTTTCTACCCATATAAGGATACCTTTGCATACTACATAATCTTAAAACACAGTCATTTTATCCAATTCATTCAAATTACGCAAAGAATATTCAGGTTCATATGAATTAAGCGTAATATGTAAGAACTATGACTTTAACATTATTGCAAATGATATGTAAAACACGGGGATGATTTATATTATAAAGTTGTGGATAGGACTGTGTGTACTCAAAGGGGTTTCACCTTAAGGGTTTGCAATCTACTTTGCAACTGGGAGCGTAGCTGAAAGGATAGGGGGTCAGATGGTAGAGGTAAATGGTACAGGGAGTTTTAGTAAGGTTAAAGATAGATATGTACAGACAACACAAGGTTTTATAAAATGCTAATTTACTATAACCTCCTGATTGGGTCTCAAGCCAAGTCACTCCCGAAGTCTTGAAGAGACTTGGGGTGAAATGGTGTCGATAATTACATTAGTATATCACAGACCCACCAGGGCTTACCTTAGAGATGTGTATTTGTAAATGGCTGAGGATGCGAAGCGAAGAGTAGCCATCGCTGGTTGGTGGCATGACGAGACCGAATTTAGAACCAGCGTGAACTCCGGAGAAACTAGACTTAATGAGTGACCTGCCGCATATTCCCTGAATAAACTTCCAGCATCAAGTCCTCCAGCATGATGCCCAGCCTGTAAGTCCACCCTAAAAATCCCCCCGAACGCTAATTCAACCAAGCTTAAATAGGGGTCCTGCCCAAAAACCAAATCAGCAATTCCCACGCTAACTATTATTTTCCTACCAAATATTGCACCATCTTGTGAAATCATTGTTCACATCATTGAGAACATGTTGAGACCTGTTACTGGCCACCTGTGCATTATTTCCCTTGATCAGCAGGATGTGTGATTCACCAGTCCAAAGTACACGTTTTGTCAGTCAGCAGAATTTAAGCTTAACCATCAACAAACAACTTTGCCGAAACTCAAGGTAAAGAAAATGAATTTTAAATAAGAATGGTTATATTAATTTCTAAGTCTCGATCAGCCTATATAGGCAACAGTATCTCTAAAACAAAAACAAAGGTAATGGCTTTTTGGGGAAAGCAACAAGTAAGATGTAAAACTATTTTAGATGGTCAACGTTTAGGACAGGTCTCAAGTTTCAGATACCTTTGATGTGAAAAATTTTCAGGGAAAGGAAAATATCCCTCAAAGTATAAACTTGGAAGAAGCGTAGGGACAGTGAAGCACAAATTAGTACAAAAGTGAATCGAGAAGATATTGACACATTGCTTCACTCACACTGTTTATTCACAGGACATGTTTCAAGAGCTCTTGCTCCTATCATCAGCTGATACTCGACTAGTGCACGTTGTAATGGTTTCCTGTTTCTCCGTTTTGTCAATAGATGGCGTGATGTACTTGTCAAAGATGTCCGGTGGTGGAGTTTCAAAATTCATGACTCTATGACGATTTTTGTTGATGACATGCCATTTTCAACAGTTTAATATTTCGGATGATCAACTTTCCACTAAACAGAGAAGATTATCAAGAAGAATACCTACACATAAAAAAGTAGCTATATCCAAAGGTTTCAACCGAAATTTAGTAGACAAAACAGTTAACAGACTCAACAAAGCTAAGAAAATAAAAGAAACCACCACCCTAGAACCTACAGGAGAAAGTGAGAAAAACTTTTTTAAAAATTCACCTTCCACCCATCAGCCTATAACAAATTCCAAAAAATCTTCTCAAAACACAACATAACTCTTGCTCCTCAAAATAGGTTTAATATCAGAAATTTGTTAAAAGGCCCTCCCAAAAATTCAATCACTACCAAAGAAAAACCAGGAATCTATGAGATCAAATGTGAAACTTGCCCTAAAATTTATATAGGAAAAACAAAAAGGAATATTAACATCAGAACTAAAGAACATCTGAGAAACATTAAAAATGGTGAAACAGAAAAATGGTGAATACTAGACATGACATCAACTTGGAAACATCTCTAATAAAATATGTTAATCACCCCATAGACCTTTCCGTATGGGAAAAAATCTTCATCAACAAAAATCGTCATAGAGTCATGAATTTTGAAACTCCACCACCGGACATCTTTGACAAGTACATCACGCCATCTATTGACAAAACGGAGAAAGAGGAAACCACTACAACTTGCACTAGTCGAGTATCAGCTGATGATAGGAGCAAGAGCTCTTGAAACATGTCCTGTGAATAAACAGTGTGAGTGAAGCAATGTGTCAATTTCTTCTCGATTCACTTTTGTACTAAAGGAAAATATAATAACCTGAAACTGTCAAGATTTCAAACTATATGCGAAACATTAACAACGCTTTAAGAAATAAAACAAGAAAGGATAAAAGAATTAAATGTTATAAAACAATGGCAAAGCCAAAGCTTTCATATGGAAGTGAAGCCTGGGTTATAACAAAGAAGATGGAAAGTGGGATACAAGGAACTGAAGTGAAATTCTTGAGGAGAACTAAAGGATATACAAAAGTAGACCACAACAATAATGATGTAATAATAACAGAGCTGAAAGTGATCTATAAAAAGAAACAAAACACTACAGAAATAAATGGATCTGACATGCGGAAAGGATGGACTGTGAAAGACTTCCGAAAATAGCACTAAATTACAAACCAGCAGGGCAGACCGCAGAAGAGATGGAGAGCCTTAATGTGAAAAACGGAACAATGTGTCTAATCCATGGATTGAAGATGATGAATGATGATGATGTTCATGTGTTATAGGAATACGTGTTTGTCAGTAATGAATTTAAAAAAGAATTGTGTATTACAACACATGACTTTCTCTATTCTTATAATTTATCTTCATATCTATTTTACGAATTAATTTTAGGAAAATACATAGAAGTAGGTTTACAAAATGCTCGAAATACACCCGCTCTCTACTGGTCTTGAAATAATGGTTAGGGCGTTTCAATGCAGAGTTATACTATTCTCTGATCGCCCAGCCGCTGCGTCATCCAGCAGTAGCCGAAGTCAAGAAGAATTGCAGAATGGAAATGGCAGGAGTCAGCGCGCCGCGCCCACTGCTACTGAAAGGCGACTACTTGACTCTTTAGGGACAATACCTTCCCACCATCATAGCTATACTCTATCTCACGCTAGTTTAATCCTGCTGTAAACAACAAGGCGCAGCTGATTCAACTCGCCACGTGTTAGACGCTACATGTATGCACACTAGCAGTATATATAGCAGCGCTAACTTCTAGACAATAAATAGAGTTGGATTACATGTTAACTTATTAAATCTATGAGTTGGTTCATTTCTGAAAAAATAATCACGAAATTTCCTGCGTATAGCACTTTTCGTAAAATCGTCGTATTTCCCCACGCGCTGTTTGCAGTTACGCGATTTTCCCAGTGTTCTTAGAGTTCCAGATGCTTGCTGTTCCATTCTAACACTATGTACACTACTTGCTGAAACACCAAGGAGATCATCAGTTACTTTCTCAGTGTTTTTATAAACGATTCCGGGTTTCTTGCACAGCGAAATAATGAGCGATCATTCGCCTCTCACCATTTTATAAAGGCTCGCCTCGATTGTGCTTCATTTTGGCTGAAGCGCCTGCTCCATGATAAAAAGCTTACTGATTTTAAATTGCATATACATAAGTGTTCTTGGACTTGTGAGGTACGCGAGATGTACAGGAAATACAGTGTTAAATATCAGAGGCAGCTCCACACTATAAACAATATCATGTTAATCAGCATTCAACTCGATACAGACCTTCTTGCGAGAGAGCTGCCTGGTATAAGAATGCAAAATTATTACCCATATAGTAGCAGTGTCCTTTAGTAATTGTTAAATAAAATGTAGCTTAATTTAACATAATAAGTTAGGTAATAGTGAGTATAATTTCACCTGTCTTCTGTCTAATCTGTATATATTATACAGAACACATCTCTGTGGTATGTGAAGCAGAAAGATAAAATGTCGGGCTATTACGTTTATAAGAATCGAAACATTTGCATACTTTTCTCTCTCTGAAATTTGCTCGCGCAGAGCAGTGATCAGAAAACTACTTACAGTACTGTACTTAAAGGACAGGTTTATCGTACTCGTGCAAATAAAAGAAAACGCCCATTAACTTCGCTAAACCAATCAACAGCTTAACAGTTTTCTGTCCCAATATCTCTGTCTGTGTCTCTCTTCCAGCCCAGATGTTTACAACAGGATTAAACTAGGTTGAGACAGATTACAGGGTATCACGAGACTGAGTGCTGGGAACAGAGCTCCCAGCGGGGAAAAATCCTCACGCCAGGCTGCTCTAAAAGCGGGCGCGTTATCCTTGTACAACGGGGGCGGTCACCTTGAAATAAACGAATAATGAATATTTCATTTCTTATCGATACCGACTATTGTCAGAACCATATCAGTGTCACCAGTACCGGAATTTCGTCGCGCAGTAGTTCTTTTACTCACCAGTAAATCTATAGTTTGTCCAATTTCTTTAAAAAAAAAAAAAAAAACTTATTTCCAATACAAAACAATAGAACTAAGATATGTTAAGAATCTGGACAAACTCTACCGGCAAGGGGCGCTCTGGAAACCGATCAGCGTAAGCCAAGTTTGAACCCGCGACTTGGGATCAGTAGGCCAGAGCCTAACCAACTAAATCAACTAAAGCGACTACTGACTTGGTATTAATATTCCACATACTATTTTGAGAAATGGGAAAGATGGACAATCTTTCAAAATTAATATTCAAAAAGCTGAAAAACTGAAATAAACGAAACTCTACAGCCTCACTCTACAAAGATGTATTATTCGGCATAAGCTTTATGAGTAGTATGGGTTTAGTTTAGTAATTTTATTTCTACTTTTAGACTCATACAAAACGAATCAAACTGAAATTTTCTTTAAAGGCTATTTACAGGGTTTGAGACTTTATTTTTTATTATTATTATGGATATGTAAAACCCGACGTACTAACAATTTTTTTTTTTTTTTTTTTTTTTAAATTTACGTCCTCCAACGTTGTCATATCGGACGGTGAATGAAATTGGTGAAATGATGCTCAAATGAGTCCGGGGTCCATGGAGCTTAGAGTTACCCGACATTCGTCTTTCAGGATAAGGGCTAAAAAAAGAGTTCCATATTATAGTTAGTTTCTGATCGGAATAGTTGCAATTTTAACGTCCTGTAATCATCCAGTTGCACTGGACAATGAATGAAAGTACAAAATAATGTTCAAATGAGTCCGGGGTCCGTAGAACTTAAAGCTACCAGACATTTATCTGTTTTGGTTAAGGGAAAACACCGTAAAATGCCTTATTCAGGTAACTTATCGTAACCGATATTCGAATTCGGAACCCCACAGCATAAAAATTGGTGAAGAACCTATATTTTACCTTCTAGAAAAGCACTACACCTGAATTCTCTACATAGTTCCTCTAAGTTTTGGTTTTTCAGTTAATACTGTACGGCACACACAATAATCGCAGCTATCTTCCGGGGAATGAAGATTTTGGTGGAATACAATTACTACTCCTCTGCTTTTCATGAACATCTGGTAAAGAAAACGTTAAGCTCCATTTTCAACTAATGATCACCATACCAATTGAGTACTGGGTTTGATTCGAGACTGCAACATAGGCACTTCCTTTTAGATTCCTATGTACTGAGAGTGCAAGTGTGATGAGTGTTTTCACAATTATAAACCTTAGACTAAACAATTAGATCATGCAGAGCTGCATATGGCTCACATTTAGGTCATGGCGTCAAATCCCGTGTATCTACATGTTTGCCAGGTAAATATCGGAAACGAATACCATGATCCAAAAGTGTCATCAACAGAACAGTATAAATAGGAATAAAAATATATGATTGGTACATGACGATGACTACGCAATGAAGATCATTTATCAACTACTTACATAAGCAGATCTTTTTTTTTTATTTATTTATATGATGGTGCTCCATACAGAATACTGTTTAAGGAAGTAACAGTTCACGTGGATCTTGGCTATTGCAGGAAGATTATTGGTGTTGTTTGAGCATGAACGCAGTTTGGACGTTTTCTTTAACAGAAATGATGAAAAATGTAATACTGTCAAAAGAAGAGTTTTCGCATCAGAGAAATAGGGCGATAATTATGTCGTAATAGCCGGAGATAATCAGTGAGCATCAAGATACTAAGGTCTTCGTACAGTTGAGCGTTCGTAGTGTGATAACCTGCACCAATGATGTTTCAGCATACAAATGCTTGGACACCGGTGAGGTTTTATGATTTAGCGGACGTACGGTTCTCCAAATTTTGCAAGCGTAAGTAATGTAGGATCTAAGTAATCAGACGTAAACGATGTTGCAGGAAGGCAACTACGCAACTACTAAAGCACAAGCAAATTAGGAATAAGGTCATTTTTTAAAATGTTGCTCTTAGAGAGAAATCGTTCCAACCGGTGACTGTGCTACGGGCGGCATTACAGTTAAATCGTGTAAGTACCTCTGTGAGAAGGCGCCTCCATGAAGGAGGTATTCGGCACAGAAAGGCACATCAATTAGCTAAACTAATAAGAGCTAAATGATGAAACCTATGAATCAAGCACTTATGATAGTAAGTCGCCACAAACGGTATATCTCGGATACGAGAGCCCCTAGTGGTCCACCGGGAAAACATACGAGTCAAATGGAGAATTTAATGTCATGACGGCAAGTTGGCCATTGTAGCTCAATGGGTTAGAGTGACTGGACGGAAACCAGGAGCTCCGTGGTTCAAATCCCGGTCGTGGCATTAAATTCTTCATTTTAACTCTATCTATGTTTCTAAGATTAGTTTGTACAAGATTGCAACATAATGGTTTTCTAAAGGTAATTTCAATTATTAAATACTGTCACCTAATCATCGGAAGGCCCGACCAGCTAGCAGCCGGGTAGTCGACAGGAGGCATTCAGACCACGCCTACCCATTTATCTTGTAGCGCCAACGAGGGGGATGGTTGCAGAAACATCACTAGCCATCTCTTTCCCCCTCCGTGGCGTCTGGAACAGTTGGGAAGATTCACTGAACCGCGATATTTCCAGAAACGGCAATCTTCCCTATATAAGGACTGCAGTTGGCGAGTGAGTTCAGTTCTTGGCGAGCAGCTGTGAGGAGCACCGTGCTGGTGAACGGACTGGAAGACTGTGTACGTGTATCAGAGGAGTTGTACGTAATTGTGAGTGTAGTGTGGACCTGTGACAGACGAACTGGCGAATTGTAATTGTATGCGCTACGTAATTCTGTGTAATCGGCAATTGTTCCAACTGTAATTCGGTGGAAATAAAGAATATTTTGAGTTTGTGCAAATTGGACTTTTAATTCTACGAACCCACAAAGTCACTCGAATGGAAAGTGACATAGTGACCAGGTGTTAAAGTTATTTTACTACCCCTTAGGCCTACTGTATTCCTATATTATAATTGTACTAGAAAGTAATGTAGTTATGTACACTCAAACCATAACAGCAAATGTCTATCTCCATTAATCAATAGTATATGAAATAATAAGGCTTTTTAAGGAATACTTTCTTAAGCAATAGGTAAAAAAGCCATGGATATGTAACATTTCACACCTTTATATTTTGATTACGCAGAAATATTTCAAATACTCCCGTAATTTAGATGTAATACGTACAGCACCATCCTACTCGTAAATAGTTTTGGAATATAATTGAAAACCTGTATCGCTATAAAGTACTTTTATTTTGATTAATTTTGATGGTCACTGTGTTGTTAGAACTCAGCAACTTTCATAACAAATGTTAGTGCTAGAGCCATCTACCCACATTCCCATCCGCCTGCCTAACTACTCGTAATTTGGCGGATAATTCAAAGACAAGGGAGAGCTTGTTGGATGCTGAGGCATTCTCTAAGTTTTCTTTAAACTTCAGCGGCTTCTAAAAACAATTTTCTGAACAAATTCTCCACTAATTGATAAAAAGTGCTGAGATGTTTAAGATCTAATAATGGATAACTATGAGAAACAGATTGAGGACCTCTACAGTTCATTAGTCAGGGTACGGTTTCTGAACTTAAAGGTATCGGTGTCGATTTTCGAGTGGAGGTGGAAGTGCTACCTTAATTAGTATCATTCCCTATCGTCCACAGAGCATGGAAGTATGAATGAAGGAAGTTTGTTTTTTAATAAGTCAGTAAAATTTAGAAGCACCGATTTCTTTGTATATAAAACCCCGTTATGACCATACAAGTTAAACAGGGTTATGCAAATGAGACAGTAAAGAAACGTTTAATTCATAACAATTTATAATTTAAAATCCATTATTTTTCAAACCAAATGTCATTAAATTAAAAGGTCTTAACTTTCTTTATGGTAATTAAAGACATTTTATTTTTAGTTAATAACAGTGGAAGTGCTGCAGATCATCCCTTGAAAAAAATTCAGGTAGTTAACTAAATAGATTTTTTTTTCTCGATAATAACCCATAAATTTGTTAAAAGCGCCATTGGGAAAAATAAAGTTTAATTGGATTAGAACGACAACGATAGCCGAGGTAGTTAAGCTATAGAATCCTGAAAAGGAGCTTTGAAAATGAAATTAAATGTGTAGTGTTAAACGCCCGCTTTTACTACCTGCGGCACCGCAGGCGGTGACACTGATGTTACATGTGATGAAGCTGAAACACCGATGGAATGAGATGGTGGGGTAAACCGAAGATCCCCGAGAAAACCCGACGCAGCGCCATAGTGTCCACCACAATTCTCACTTTGTCGTCACGTGGGATCGAACCCGTGCCGCCTTGGTGAGAGTCGAGAGGTCTAACCATTCAGCTACGGCGTGGCCCGGGAGGTTTGAGCTTCAAAAGTAGCCATGTCGTCCTGCCTAACGGAGGAGTTTTAGAGGTTTTACTGAGTCTTCATAACTGGCAAATCCCACGGTCCTACGCTAAATTTAGTCTTAAATCGTTCCCTTCCCAATAATTATTTCACTTAACATCATCAGCGCCCACCTCCTGTGGTTCGGTCTGCATTAATATTGGGCGTTAACACTAACAAAAAGAAAAATTTAATAACAAATTATAGATAAGGAGATATAGGTAAGCTGAACTTACATAGGCACTTTGCATAATATTTTTGGAAAAGCAAATAATAAATAATACAAGAGCAGGGAGATTAAACAGTATTACCATTCCTACTTTTCAAATTTCAGTATAGTATTGGAAAAACAACATTTTAAAAAATCAAATAAGGAATTGCATGTCCTGGACACCTAAAGGTAGACTATTTCACCCTGTGTAGCATGCGTAGGGTGTCATTAGCTCCTCACTAGCACGTGGCCAATACTGCCCTTCTCACGGTCCCATCCCAGACTGCCTGGGTCTGTACGGCCACATCGATTTCATGGTGACGTCACATATCTGGGGCATCCACATCGATCCTGGGCCGTGTTACTGTCGAAAATATCACGGCATGCATCCATGGCCCTTACCCTCACGTAAACATTCTAATTTCATGATGTAAACATAATTACAAGGTTCCAGATTCCGACCAGATTTCATTATTCACATTACTGCCGTGTAAACCTTATCCGTCGTCCCAGATCCTGAAAATGTTTACCTATTATTATTTGTTATTGTATTTCGTCATTTTATTATTTTAGTATTTTTAATAAATTTTTGGCAATTATTTTGTAATTTTGCTTCCTTGTAGTTTTATCTATGCCATTCAGTAAAAATAGATTTTATTAGTAATTAATTTTACATAGAGAGAAATTTCCAAACAGAAGTTTCATTACTTAACAGAGAAATAAGGCTAACTTTAACCATTAAACGCAATCTTAAAAAGACGAAAATATTAATTTAATGGTTAGTCTAGAAATCATTGATTATTCTCAGGGTAAGATATGATAATAGTTATAAATTTCGTCTCAAACTAAGGATGAAACAAGTTCGTTTTCACTTTTATTGAGTTAATAACTAAGTGCCATAAAGTGATCCAAGACTCTGCGGAAACGCGTGAAAGTCACATTTGTAAGATCTTGTGTTCAATTGTGGAAGGCCACACCCTCTGACCATAGGTTTCTTGTGGTATCGCCAAATTGTTGGGGACTGCTACGATGGCTACTTTTATACCACGAATTTCCTATCCAATATTCTCTTTATCATCACCTATTTCATATTTGAAGGACCAGGTGACGGTGTTCGGCGTGTTGTGGCTGGGCGGTATATGGTGCGGTTTGTGATGGTTTCTCCCTGGTGTGGGTCGAACTGAGCGAGAACCTTTGTGAGAGGTTTCACTTAACAGATGCATGGAGAATTCGGAGCGTGAACAACCTCGGATGCATTCAATATAAAACTGTTAGAGACCCCTTCCAAGCTTAAGTACATTGTTTCCCTACCTGACTGTCCTTCGGATCTCTACACACAGCACTCTGCCAGGCTTGGGGGCCACTTTTGTCATCAAGTGAGCAAATTAAATTTAAGGATAATGTTATAATTTACACTGAACTATTTATCGTACGATTCGATGTAATTTGAGATTAATAAAAATAATTTTGTTAATTGATTAATATATTAATTAAACAATTTAAGTTACCCACTGCAGAAGTAATGGATACGTTAGTTACTGTGGTCCTCACAATTGTGTCACGTGTAGGTTGTGAAGTCCATTCATTCGGTATAAATTTGTATTATTTGGGAACTCAGAAGAGCTAATGCTACAGTTTTGCAGGATCTGCTCAAGAATGGCTTCTTAATTTTTTCAGCTTCTTCAAATAAGTCCATGGAACAAATATAGCTTTAATTAATTTTCTGACTTGTCTGATCATTTCTCTTAACTGTATTTTAGCAATATAATTTATAACTCTCTGCACATTTATTTTAATAAATTGAATATCCCTAGTTTTGTAAAACTTACCTATCATTTTATAAATATTTTGGTCATTAGATACATACATAATTTTTAATGTATATATTTCGATGAATAAAATCTGAATCTTGATAGAAACTTTTATCATTCTAATTATAGGATTATAAAATTCAATAATTTTCGGTACGAAATGTGTGAATATATTGTTTTGCGCAAAAAGAGTAAAAAAAATTAGCCATGTAGCCTTCGGCGGCCCCAGAGACCGTCAAGAGACAGATTCTTCTGCACATAGGGTGCTGTCACCCGATGTCAATTTTCTTTTACCTAGTTATAATAGAAGTAGAATGGTATTGCACTCAAACCATATACGTTTTCGGGTTCCCCGAAGAAAAGAAAAGTAAGCATCTTAAAGCTCAAAAGACATTTATAGTGTGCGTGTGTATGTGTGCATGTATGTGTGTGTGTGCAAAAACTCAAAAATGAACATCAACGCCAGTAGCATGGAGCAGTTACAAGCACTTGACTATCGCTGTTTCCTTTGTACCTACAACGAAATGTGTAATGAAGGTATTAGGTAAATGTTTATCATAGTTAACTTGAAGTAGATACAAGGAAAGCGCTTTATTAGCTTAGCTTATAGAAGATTTATAAAAATAAACGATAGTGGGCAGAGAAAATAATGTAAATGTAGCATCAGATACTTTTTATGCTTGTTTCAGTACATGTGTTGTGAATGATCTTCAAAAGGCTCTTTAGTCTCACCTTTCACATTCTCTTGTGTAGACTCGCCCACGTCAGAAAGCTTCTCTCTTTTACGGTTATTTTAGTGTGAGGAAAGGAGAGAGTTGGCAGGAAACTAAATTTGGGGTGTATGAGGGTAGAGATGAGATGCTGTGTAAAAAAGCTTCTGAGTAGATATAAAGAATGGGCGGCTGCTTTGTCATCATTTGCCCACAGCTGTGACACATTATCTTTTCGCTCTATCTCACCCAGCAAATGGGTTGGGCTAAACATCCCTTAATACAGTCCAGTCTGTTTGAACAATCCGCCTCTGAAAATACCTCTGATTTTGCATTAATTTAGGCAAGACATCCCGAGCCGGAATTCAAACACGACACCCACGGTCAGTGGTCGGTAGATGGCTTGCTTTACGACGTCAAACTCGCGACCGAAATTGCTCACTTCCCGGAGAATATCTCAACTGAGCACAGCATGTATAGTTGGAATTGGCTGACAATTACCATCCATCACACCAAAACATTCATAGTAAACAAATGTAACAAATGTTTTAATTTAATATAGTCCTAGGATCATGAAATATATAATGCAAATGCATTCTGATTGCATGAAAGTGGCTACGAAGCTTCTTCAACACTTTAAACAGTAGTCCCACAATATTCCGTTTGATACTTTGGATAACGGCAGGTGCTCTCTCTCTCTCTCTGTGTCTCTGTCTCTCTCTCACTGTAGTTAGCATTCTACATAAACTAAATACATAAAACAAATATTTTGTACCACTGTCCAGCCCAAGCTCCACACCTATTTTTTCTTACTAGTTTTGTAATAGATTGAGCCATAGTCTAACATACAATCGAAAAATGCTGTGCTATAAAGATCTTCATAGAAGAAATGAACTGCTCGCATAAAACTATATCCAAATATGCTCAGAAACCTAGTAGCAAACTTATGCGAACAAGGGAACATTCTTTTATGGAAATTTTTATAAAAGGAAAACAAATACTTTCATGCCAATATCATTTTGGAAGTAAATTATTTATAACTGTATTCTGTCAATATCCACTAAAAATGGTCTTGTATATATATCGGACTAGAAGCTTACAATATGGTGAATTCTGATATCAAACCCTTAAAGATCTTTCATTATTTATACTTAATTATTATTATCGACGACTTGTTAGTATATCATCAACAACTTCGGAAACTTTAGTTGATGGACCTTTTCCCTGCTATATTCTTCTATCTCCATCATGAATCAATAAACGCTGACACGGCCTAATTTTACTACGGTAATGCAAACCTGCCGCTGTGCCGGGTCATGATTTATGTGCCTCTACCTATCACTCTGTGTAGCCCCTTAATCGGAACTGACTGTTTCGTAGCAAACGCAGGATCTACCTAGCATTGCTCTAAGTGGAGAAGCTTGTATACTGCTTCCAGAAAGAGAAAGCCACCTTTCTCTAAAACTGAAAGGTAGCTTTTCAACATACAAAGTTATGTATTGATCTAATCTTTCATTGGAACGCTGACACTATTATGCGTTTCAAATGGGAAGGGTTCTGGAGTCCAGCTAATCAGATGCTGTATCACTCTCAGCGTTGCCAGCTTGTTACCCCACTCCTTTTATATTTCTCTCTCTCTCTCTCTCTCTCTCTCTCTCTCTCTCTCTCTCTCTCTCTCTCTCTCTCTCTCTGTCTCTCTCTCTCGCACACTCATACAACATGCAGGTCTGCTTGGCGCAGACGTAAGGGTAAGCAAATTATATTTTACAAGCTTTTACAGTGATGCAGTTGCCAAAATCAAAATTGGAAAAATCATTTTAGGAAATTATATATATTTTAAAATACCATAACTATAATTATAGTTTATGAATTATCTGTTTTTCTAATCCAATGGAACTGCCAGTGGCTCATCCATATCGCTGAGAATGTCACTTCCGTTAAGAGACAATTCGTCATTGTCATTGTCTTCATTGTCTGACCTTAAAAATTTATGATTATAGGTTCCAAAATCTCGTCACGTGCTCTTTGCTTCTTAAAATCGTCTTCTTGAATGTTTTCTGCATGCCTCACGCAGTTTTCCCAGTCCTATTGTGTTACCTTGTCAATTTCTTCGTGAACAAGTCGTTTAACGTCCGTCAGTTTAAAAGTATTATTTCTCTTTGCAATTCCCTTTTTTATTTGAGCCCACACCAACTCAATTGGATTATGTTGGCAGTGGTGAGGTGGGAGGCATATTACCTCGTGTCCCATTTCAATTGCAAGTTGATCCAGCTGATACACTTTTTCCATGTTTTTAAACGGAAGTACTCTTTGCAATAACTCATTTTTAGTTTCTGTTTCCGAATTCTTTTTGAAGAACGTGTACACCTTAAAAATAATACTTCGAGCCCAACTTCGCAATACCTGCATTTTTCATTCATAAACATAAGCATAGAGCATTCCACAGGCTTACAGGAAACGAAGTGCTTGCTCTTTCTCAAATTTAACACCTTGACTTCTTCACAGTAATTCTTTTATCACGTCATGTCAGTAGTTTAAATTTCAGTTCTGAGTAATGAAAAGTTTATGTATAATACATACACACCAACCGCTATGAACTCTCTAGAGTAAATAGAGATTACGAACCATTCATAAACAAAGATATGATGTGACCAGACACGTTCTGTCAGGGCAGCAGGAAATTTATTGTTTCCTCTCGCTCGAATTGGATTATTAAAAGTAATTATTTTATCGCGTCATGTTAAACATTTACATTTCAGTTCTGAGTAATTACAAAGATACGTACACGCATACATGCCAAATTCATACAGTGCTTACGTCGCGATGTATTGTTATAATACAGGTAATAGTGGTTTATTTATTTGTATTAGAAAACTATTTGAGCTAAAAATATGGGGTTTACATGGTTATGTTAGATACATTACTCTGTACCGTCCACATGGATCAGTTTCGGCAAAATTTGAATTTTTGTCTTAGCGCGAATAGTATTTCATACAGATTGATTAGGTTGGCCCTCATCACACACCACCTAGTGGGAATGCAATATGACAACACCGCAGGACTCCGATTGGTTGCTCACCTAGTAGTGCTCGGACAAACGCCTTCCCATTTGAAACACATAATAGGTGATTCTATGAGTAATGGTCAGAATTTTATTTCTCAACAGCCTTTCATTGGAAGTGGACGAAAATGTAGAGAACATGTCTTCAACCATCACAAAATGTCATTGTTTTCTGGTTGATGGCCGTGATGCAGTTTAGTTTCGAAATGTTGGTCGTTTGTGACACTCGTACAGAGCAGAGAGCAGTCACTGAATTTCTTTCTTGGAAGCAGGAGAGCAATTCAAACATTCACAGGCACTTATAAAATACCTATGGGGATCAAGCAGTGGATTATGAGTAATGTCAATTGTTGGGTTAAGAGAGTGTCAGAGAGCAGAACGAAGCAAAGCAACACGTTAGACTTCCAACGCTCGGGAAGCCCTAGCGATGCTGTGACATTGGAGACAGTTCAATTCGCCGATAGGCTTATTTGGGATGACAGGCAAGTAACAAACTACTTGCTGCACAACTGGGCAACTCTGTGAGTGGGGCCAACACCATTATCTACCGCTTAAACTATTCAAAAGTTTGTGGCAAGTGTGTCCTAAGTGCCCAAATGACAATAAGGCACACAGAAAGCCATTTATGCACAGTCGTTTGGGTATCATGAAGTGGGCGCAGATTTATTATTTAAGATAATCATAGGGGATGAGACATGGATTCACCATTTGGAACCTTAGGCCAAGTGACAATCCATGAAGTGGTTTCATAAAACTTTCCGTATGGAGAAAAGGAAAGGTACAAATCAGGACTTTCAGCCTAAAGATTATGGCTACTAACACATTGTCAGGCTGGTGAAGCAATAAACACAGAGGTTTATATCAAGACTGGAGAAGCGCAGGTCAAATGAAATGAAATGTGTAGTGTTTAACGCCCGCTTTTACTACATACGGCACCGCAGGCGATGACACTGATGATACATAAGATGAGGATGGAGCACCGGTGGAATGAGATGGCGGGGGAAACCGGAGATACCGGAGAAATCCCAACCCAGGCCGCCTTGGTGAGAGCCAAGCGGTCTAACCACTGAGCCACGGCGTGGCCTGCGCAGGTCAAGGTTCAAGCGTTTTCGTCCTCAAAAATTAACCACATTCTCCTTCAACACGAAAACCCGAAGCCGCATACTAGCTTTAGTACCCGTCAAGGGAAAAGAAATCTGAGATGGACTACACTTCCTCATCCGCCCTACAGTATGGTTCTTGCTGCTTCTGGCTTTCATATATTTGAGCCCCTGAAGGATGTTGTTCCAGACAAGCGGTATGACAACGATGAGCAAGTCATACGAAATGGCAGGACGTAGCTGTGACTAAACCAGCTGAACTGGTATTCATAATGAGACATCTAGGTGGCACAGAACCGTAGATTTCAATGGAGACTATATGGAATAAAAATACATGTGGCCAATTAGTTGATGAATAATATGCTTATTGGGATGAAAACAAACTTTGAGTAAGAAAAAAGCCATGCGTTATACATACTGAACGCCCTTCGTGTATCTAACTCATTTCGAACGAACACATAAAAGTACCTTCTGCGGTTTCGTATAATGACCTCTGGTTTATCTACTGCAAACGCACGGGTTATATAAATGTCCTGCAAATCATAACACCGTATGGAAATCCGAGGCTGTTATTTCACAGTGCTTATTCTATGCGAGTATGCCGAGCTAATAAATTTCAAGAGCTCGTATCTACAGCATGACACACACCATACAAAGCGGACAATACACACGAAAAACGATGAATGTCAATAAAAGTAATGAAAAATTAGATCCAACTGACACCTGTTAGGAAATGATTAAGAACTGTAGTAGATATGTTCTTGTAATAGCCTTTAAAAACAAATTGATGTTTCTCGGAACTGCACCTTAGCCATTCCAAGATTCCTGACTAGCGAAAACCGATAACAGCCCAAGGAAATTATATAACCACAAAAATCAATTAAATGCCACTGTAAATGCAAAGAATAATAAATGTGCACGATACCAATGCTGCAGTAACTGCACATCAAGAAGAAAGGAGCACTAAATAAAATAATAAGGCTAAAATATTTAAGAAAATATGTGGAAAGCACATATTTGAGTCTCAAATAATTTTCTTAATAGGCTTGAATAAACACGCCCACATATTTGACCATAGCTACGTAGATGTTGAAATAACCAATGCTTGTATGCATATGTACATTTGTAATTATGTAGTAACTGTATGCAAACTATTGACAAGATGTGATAAAGTAGTTGCGTTGAACAAGCAACTGGAACATGTTTGCTTCCTCTCTCTCTCTCTCTCTCTCTCTCTCTCTCTCTCTCTCTCTCTCTCTCTCTCTCTCTCTCTCTCTCTCTCTCTCTCTCTCTCTCTCTCCCACTCTCTCTGCTCCATCGCAGTGTGAGTGGGGGGGGGGGGGGCAACGGCTCACTCAGTCTCGTAAGCAGAATGCTGAGTCCTGACGTGTTTATAACGCGTAAGAAACCCATATGTTTACCCTTCGTAATTAAAATTCTGGTGCTAATTGTTGTTATAAGTAGCAACAGAAAGGTATGAGATGCAATTGCTTAATATTCAGTGGCCAAAGAGGAGGGTATTACGAAGTCAGGCTCAAAATCTATTCTTTTTTATAGAGCCGACATGAAAAATTCAATGGCATGGCCGGGATTTGAACCACGGATATAGTGGTTTCCGTCCAGTCGCTCTTACCCATTGAGCTACCATGGCCAATTTGCCATCATTAAATTAAATTCTCCAATTGACTCATATTTGCCCGGTAGCTCAATGAGTAAGAGCAACTGCACGGAAACCAGTATATCCGTGGTTCAAATCCCGGCCATGGCATTGCATTTTTCATGTCAACTCTATCAATTCTGTTCCTTAGCCTGTATACGCCTTGGGTGAAGAAATGAGTAATTTCTATCAATTAACTTAAAATCTGTTTTTTTTTTAATTTAGAATATAACATTCCTGTAAAAGACAAAAGAGAAATAGAGAAATCAACTCCATTTCAGAAATACTCAGAGAAAAGCGTGTAGTGTAGACGAAATTGTATCTCGTGAGGTAATTGCGTTACGCTGCGTGTGAGTCATATACTTGTGTGTATGACGGAAGGAGACATCTCTCTGACCGCAGCCTACATCCTTATATTATAGCTAACTCTCCAAAGGGGAAATAAAAGTACTACTGCAGACTACAGGCCACAGGTTCAAGACGCGCGGGTCTTGAAAAACCTCAGTAGCTGCTTAAAGAGGAAGATGAACGACCCGTCCAACAAGCAGAGCTCTATTGTCCAAGGGGAGTAGTTCCCATTCACGGTGTATCCGCCCAATCTGTCCTGTATCGTAACACGCTACGAAACCGAGAAGTACACCTGAAAGAAGAGAGGAAGTGAAATGAAAGATAAATAGTAGGAAGTGAATCGTGTTGAAAAGAGAAATCGCCACAGCATTCATCTATTGACTAGGAGAGACCTCAAGAATACCAAGATCAGAGTGGGCGGGTGAACGGGAATTTAGCCCGAGACCTCACGAAATTGAACCGTCTTACTTGATGTTCATTTGATTACAGTTATATAATATATATTATAATTACAGTATATGGGGTTTCTAACGAAATGTTACTTAAATTTGCATTAAACAGACGTTTTTGCACCAATCGGCAGTAACGAATTTTCTATTTTTTAGTGTTGTAGTGGCTATATGAGTCGTCTTAGAATTAAAGAATAAAAAATAATATCCATGCTTTTACCGTCACTGGGAACTTTGTGTGACTTTGTCGGCTTAGGTTCTATTATAAACTCTCATTGAGCCGACTGATTTTCATTTTCAAAATCAAAAATAAATCCAAGAATATCATCAGTAACCAACAATGAAGCTACGCCTTGGTATTTTTTTCTTTAAGGTTGTTTCTGTATCAATTAATACGTTGTTGATTTTGATTAGAACTTAGTTTATGTGGAATCATCAACAACAAACTTTTCTCAGTTAATGTAAAATATTTTAGGGGACTGCAGCACCGAAATTGGCTAGAAATATGGGATTTTTGTTTTGTTTTTGAGCTAATAAAATACTTCGAACTTTATAGTAACACAATTCAACTAAATTTATGAGTTACGGGTAGTTAAATACCTTCATATGACAATTTAAATGCCGGTAAGCACGTGCATGCCGGCCCTTGGATTCACAGAATTCTGTCATTTGAGTTCGATTGATTGTACTAAATTTATACATTTGAAATTATCGGGTAAAGTTTTTGGTGGAATTTTGTGTGTTGGTATGATGGTAATTTATTAAAATATGTGGCACCATGGAAACAAAACACTGGCTGAAAACATTGAAAGCAAATAGTAATGTTTATATTTTGCCTTTGTGTGAGTTTCTAACTTGGTCGGGATTTTCTTTAAACTACATACTGTTTATATATAATTGATGAGTTTTAGTGTGTCATTTAACATTTATGTAGGTTTTTATACATCAAAACGTGCATATAACTGTTATATAGGTTGTAGGTAAAATATTCTTTGAAACAAGTGAGCTTTTGTTAACTGTGTACATTGTTAGGATCATGACTATGCTAAACGATACATGGGATGAAACACCTAAACATAACAACACAACAATGGGAACATACTTGAGACCGGATGTGGTAAGGCAACTAATGCCTGTGTATAAAACAAAGGCAGACATCAGATGAAATCCTAAGGAGATGTGCATTGGGTAACACACAAAATGCAAATGAAAGTTTACATAACATGATATGGTGTAATTGCCCAAAAGAAATATTTGTTTCAAAGAAGAGACTTCAGGTTGCTGTGACGTTAACCATCAGTGAATTCAATTTTGGTTGTTCTAACTCACTTAAGATGCAGTGAGACATAATGGACACTGAGATTTCACCAGCATCTCTAAAAATTAGCCAAGGGAAGGACCAATTAAACTTACTTCATTCAGCAATTTCTGCGAAGGTAACTTCTAGAACATCCAGAAGGAAACTAAAATTGAAGAAAACTGCTGCAGAAGAGAGAAGGAAGAGGTAGGAGGGTCCAACTTATATATTGGAGGGTTTTAGTGTGCTACAGGGCATGTAGCTGAGAAGGAAAATGTTTTGGCTTTCAAAATTTGATTTACTCAGTTATAGTTTTTTCAACATTTTCTGCAATTCAAAATGTTCCACACGATGCAGTTTTGATTCAGTCCCTATAAAATTTTCATCACATGTTCTTAGAAAGAAAACGAAGGTTTCTCTCATATGAATTTTTAATGTGAATTATATTTTTAAAGTTATTGATTTATAAAATCAAAGAGTTAATAAATTTTTGGCTTTTTTGTTTGCTCCATGCCTAATTTTTTTCCTTCTGGAACTAAAGGCAGTATAAGAAATTCATATGATAGATCTTTTCTTCATAACCATCTGAATATTGTTAGAAATAGAAAAATTAAAATGTTGAAAACTTTCGTCACGTGAAGCGGTTTGAATTTTGCCCAAATTTTGAATGTCATATATTAATTACTCAAAAACTATTGAAGATATAAGAACCAAATTTTGAATCCTGTGTCCACTATGCATCAAAACTGAGTAGTAACATTTTCAGCAACATTGGTTGCAAATTGCTGGTCATGGGGTTTTCGGTGCTGCATCCCCTTAAATTTGACTCACACAAAGGCACGATGCCGCCCGAATAAATTCATAAGATGCACGTTAATGCTTTTCAAGCGTTTCTGGAGCAGCTGCTGTATTTTCTTTAATAACGGCAGCATTATTAAGCAAGAATCTCATTTGAATTCGCGGTTCCAATTACACATTGTTGCATTCAGTAAATGCATTCTAAAGCCAATCTTCACATTGTTGAGGCATTCTAAAATTATTTAACGGATAACATCATTTCTCCAAAAGTGAATCTAAATTGAAGTGAAAGAAATAGAACATTGAGCTTTATAAGAATAGTTTGTTGAAGAGTTGGCAAGAGATATAAATGTAAGACATAAGACCTGTTTCACTCTTATTCTTTATAAGTTTATATGACATCATACTAGCATAGATATCCGGCATTACCTGAGCCTTTCATGATTTTGCTGAAGTATCAAATTAGTTTAATTACATTGGAATGAATTAAATCAGTTAAAATGTTGCTGGTATTCAATTCTTTTAATTTTTTCACTTCACCTTCATTATGCCCAATATTCCAATCGTACTAAAATCCTCTAAATTGCTTCCGCTCTAACTTTTTTCAAACGCATCCCCCATTAAGGATAGTTTTTCGCATTACCAACCCTAAAAATAGGAATGAATAGCATTACATCCTTTTATTATTCAGACCCATTGGTGCTGAATATCAAACTGTCTCTCGTCGACATTGTTCCAACCCCTCTCCAATAGAGGGTTGCTTTTGTTATATCACCTCTAAAAGAATGAATTGAATAGGTTTTATAATTTTATTTCACAAACATATTACCAACACAGGACGGTGAACGTTGCATACCCGGTACCCAAAAATGTTTTGTAGAAATTTCACAGAAAGTATATATTTTGAGTCCCCCTGACACCAAAAAAGCATTTTGAGAAAATAAAGTCCGTATGTGTATGTGGGTATGCTTTACTGTGAATAGTATAACTCAAAAACCAAAATTCGGCTAAAAGCCAAGCTTGGTATTTAAATTCAGCACTTCCAAGGATGGACACTAAGGTTTTCAAGAACATAGCCCCCCTAAACTTCACAGTACATGGAAAAACTTTCTAGAGGCTAGAATTCCTCAAAAAATTACTAACGTTTCTGATTAAAGTAGATACCATACGTTTCAGATATTTTCAATCGTAAGAAATGCCCAAAATCTTATTGCTTAAATGTGGATATCGTTAAAACATACAATTTATGTCAAATACCTTTTTTCAGGGGAATTAACCATTTCCAAGGTATTCCTTTTTATTGGTTTGAACTTTTCATTAATTAATCATGTTTCTCTGAATTAGGAAGATTTTCTGTTTTGTTTGTTTTTTCCCTCCAGGTGACGAAAACAACGAATTTCAAAGTCATGACATAGTTACTAGCCCTTTCAAAACTTCCTATATTCTAATTATACCTACGGGCAAATATGTAGTAAAACCATTTCTACAAATGTTTATCTTGATAATCCCGCCTCGGTAGCGTAGATGGTAGCGTGTCTGCCTCACGTTCAAGAGGTCCCCAGTTCGAATCTCGATCAGAGTGAGTTACCTGGATAAGGTTTTTCCGGGGTTTTCCCTTATCCTTTGAGGCGAATATCGGGTAACTGCGAGTTCCATGGACCCTGGACTCATATGAGCATCATATCACCCAATTCATTCACCGTCCGATATGTCTTAACGTTGGAAAACGTAAATTACAAAAAAAAAAAAAAAAAAATCCTTGGTTAACTTGAAGTAAATAGAAGAATGTGGTGTTTAGGAATATTAATTGAAGAATAGGCAGAGAAATTACGTGCACGTGACACAGGAAGTTCTTCTTTATACCATTTTCCTCTTCTCATAATAAGTATACATATTTTTTAAATGTTCCTTTCGTACCGAAAGTCTTCTAAAGTGTTTCTTTTCGAATTCATTTTCAACCTCGTCTTGCACTGGGGGCGTGTTTTTTATTTTTGCATTAGAACAGAGTTAAAGTGATGGGAACATATTTTATTGTTTTATTTAGCAAACATGGAGAAAATGGGTCCATTCGTTATGAAAATTCTCTAAGTAGCCTTTCATCAAACATTTTACTCCCCTCTTTCATATTTATGGAGTATTTCGTTTTTTAGTTTATTTTTCACACACAGACATTTCCTTACACTGAAATTTTAATTTAGAGGAACCCAAAATATGCATTTCAAATAAAATCTCGGTGTCCCTGTTGTGGGTGGAATGCAATACTTCTATGGATCATAATGGCTAGTGCTGCTAAACAGCAGAATTTCAGTCATGGTTTTCTAAGCAAATACTTTGTACTTTACTAAAGTATCATTTCATTACATCCTATGGTGACCCAGTAAAACCTCTATATAACGGAATGCGATCGTTCCGGCATTTATTTTCCATTTACACAGATTTCCGTCTTACAGAGGGTTGGGTTTGAATTGTAACCTCAGTATCAGGCAGCGATTAGGAAGCGGCGAATGAATCGATATAATTAAAAAAGAAGGTAAATTAATAAAAATGCTTTGCTAAACTAATGTAAAAATCTTGTTATAATAATATGAAATTAGAAATGATAGAGTAATGATTAAAATAGCAGTTGACTTAAAAAATAAAAAGGGAAGAATATAGTTTAATATAGCATACATACTAGCATCCAGGCAAGAAAGAGAAATATTTCGTAAAAATCTGTACACGTCGGAGAGACAGGAAGGGAGGACCGTTACCTTCTTTGTGCTAGTAAAAGTTCAATGTCTGAGAACTATAGTATACTTTCAGCCAGGAATGTGTTGGGACAAATGGGCTTTCAAAATACAGTTGAACATTAACGATAAAGGGATTTACTTCGCTGATTTGATAACGATGTATACCGTTACAAACAACTCAGGGTAGGCGTTCCCCAACTCAGGGTGGGCTAAACATGAGTTAAATGAGTTTTGCAAACCAATGCGAAAATTCGAAATAAATGAGAAACCATTAATAATGTAACATTTGAGAAGGGTGAGCTAGTTTGGTAATGTGATAAAGTTTGAGCGGGGATCAGAATAAGGGTCGAAGTGAATCGTGAAGTAAGAAAAACTTACTTAAAAGGTGATACTACGACAGGAAGGACGTGTTTATGCCCATTAAGAAGAGAAGCGAACATTTATAAGTCTGAAATGTAAGGAAGTTAAGAATAGCGCAACCAGCTAAGTGGAAGCAGCATTAGAAGTTTATTACAGCAAAGTAGTCGCCCTATAAAGAAGAAATAGAAACTGCGCGGAAGTAACTTTAAACAAGTAATCCAGGGTTTCAAGTAAAATTGAATCTATGTTAGGAATTTTACTAACAGGTGATCACTGATCCAAGTCGATAAACACACTTAGTAGGAATTAAACCATATAATTCTGCAACAAACAAAGTGTTATTAATACGACAGAGGGACCAAAAACCACCAAAATTCATTTCGTACAACCATTCACCTGAGGATAAGAGAAGCCATAGCTCCAACTAGAACCCAATCAATTTAACACTGGTATGCGGTTTGCCGCAGAATACAAAGAAAGTACGAAATAGTCGCACAGGCTTACAAGGATGTGATAATATTGAATCAAGTGTAAATAATAGTAGGCTCATGTGTATTATGTGTTACATTTTCAAATTATATACAATAATTGAGTTTATCGCCTAATATCTCTGTCTATTTTCAGTTTTTCCTTTCCAATCTGCAACTCTCTGCATATTATCATTTGCTTCACCACACACAGCAAACAAAAAATATGTTATAGCGATGTTGGAGATTCTGGAGTCATCCATTGGAAGCTCTGAAATGGTCTTTGCGTAATTTTATGTTAATGTCGATGGGGCGGAGGGGGGGGGGCTTTTTAAGAAATCAGATATTGCACTATGGAAAGAGCCCCGAAGTTATCCATCGCTCCCGGCTAGGAGGCCAGGATCTTCGGACTTTTGGGTAGATCCTCTGCGCATAACTGTCTCTAAAGCTTGATCCTGAAGCAATTGTCCAGAAATGGAAATTTCTTTAACGCGCCCACTAACAAACTACTCGCACACAGTAGCTCGTCTACTCTGTAGATTTCGTGATACACCTCACACGCCCCTTAACCACTCGTCTTTAATTTTCATTTGATTTCAAAATCTCATAAATATGACTTTTCGCTACTTTAAACAACACAATTAATTTTTTTAGCTGGAGGTTTGTTCTTTTTGTGTTCTGCAATAACCTAATTTTCTCCTGCAGTGATAATTTCTTATGCTTAGAACTCATTTTACAGAATTTTTCACATACAATCTATTTTTAAAAATCACCAAGATTCACAGTTTTCTTCCTCTCGTACTTGATCACTTACAACAACGAATATGAAAATGCACACGCTGCAAAACAGTTGTAGCCTTACCATGTGCATTGGAAAAGAGTTGAGAGAGTAATGGTTTGTTTTCCCTTTCCCCCTAAGGATTACAATTTATGGGTTCATGGAACTTCGGTGCAAGTGGAGCCGACCTCAAAATTATTGCACTTTTTAAAATACGTACGTTATAACTGATAACAAATAAAGTAATCCATTTAAATCGGGTTGTTTAAGCAAATGGTTCCCGAAAAATATTTCCGTTTCGGCGTTAGGCAGTTTTCCGGCTCAGAGTATAATTTTATATAGGGAATAGCTTCGTTCCGAAATTTATTTTCCGTTCTTCCAAGCTTCCGGCACATAAGGGTTCCGT
The DNA here is from genome assembly GCA_030765055.1 of Mantis religiosa. Classification (NCBI taxonomy): domain Eukaryota; kingdom Metazoa; phylum Arthropoda; class Insecta; order Mantodea; family Mantidae; genus Mantis; species Mantis religiosa. Next base: position 596,909 of record JAUKNK010000123.1, read on the forward strand.
TTTAGTCAGGATGTACTGTACTGTGACATTTTTACGAGAGTAAGAAAAAATGAAATATGAAACGCTGGTATAATAAGCAGCTAATAAATGCGGTTCAACGTGATAATATACGTTACTACTGTTGACAAGTGGTAGGTTGTATCATTAAACCGGTGTGGTGTAACCTGAGCTTTCGACACCGCTATCAGGTTAACAAATGGATGCCACAAACTGCTCGTTCCCTGGCTTATGATCACATCAATTTTCCACAAACACTCGTTTACAGGCTGCAATGATACGATAACGGTACCGTCTGAAAGATATTGCACGTAAACGCTGAACATTTGAATGGTAATTTGTCCATGACTAAATGTGCTAAAATTAAACGTTTATCCTCGTAAGCTCTGGTACGGCGTATACTCATAAATATAAGTAACGTGCTGGCTGATATGTTAATGAAGAGGCTGGATTTTGTAGTCGGCAGTTGCTGTGTTTTATTTACGAATTGCCGTTGGAATAATGCCTGCTTCACAATAACTAAATGTCGGAATTGTCGATTGTAAACATTGAGTGCTCAGTAAGCTAATTTCACTGACGTGAGAAATCCCACGGTTGTGTGCAAATCCAATCTTCTGCACTCCTCTCTAACGTTCACCTTCACTTCTACTTACTGTAACGAAATTGTTCTAGTGAAGTATATACTATAGTAATTACCAAACTTTTTACGCCCACCAGAAATTATGTTTTATAGATAGTGTCACGGCAACAGGCAGACAAATTTCAGCGTAAATAGATAACAAACGGCGGATAATGTTTCACGGTAATAAAGAGATTGCATAAGCAGTTAACGATAGCGCGGCTAGTGTACACAAAGAGCCGGCAAACACTAATCTCAAGCACTATGTTTATCTGCTTATGCAAGCTCTTTATTACCGTGAAACATTATCCGCCGTTTGTTATCTATTTGCGCCGAAATTTGTCTGCCTGTTGCCGTGACACTGCTCCCTCCTAAAAGCTGGTCGTCCCGAACAGCACCATCTTAGCGGGCCAGACGATCCAGGTGTACCACCAACATCTTCCCTCGGGGCACTTTCTGGATGCGGTAGACCACGTCGTTAATCCCAAATGAGTCCAGGGTCCCTGGAGCTTAGAGTTACCCGACATTCGTCTTGAAGGATAAGGGAAAACACCGGAAAAACCTTATCCAGGTAACTCACCCTGACCGAGATGCGAACTCTGGACCTCTTGAACGTGAGGCCGACACGCAACCATCTACGCTACCAAGGCGGGCCTTGTAGGTTAGTGGAAATAAAAGTCCAATTTTCCGAAATTTTAAATGTTCTTTATTTCCGTAGAAATACTCTGTTCACTTATCACGTAACAACATTACATCACATACACAACACAATCTTCCAAAGACGATGACAATAGCAAACAGCGTTCAGTTTACAACATCAGCTCTCCTTACAACATCAATAACACTTTACAGCTGTTTTCTGCTTACTCACAACTCTTGTTTTACAACTCATTCTTGGCGAGTCGTTGCCTTATTAAATACCTCATTGATAAATTCGAGACTCTTCCAGAAGAATAAAGAAACCGAATATTCTATCACATTCCAGAAGCGTAACTTAATCTATGCCGGCAAGTCCTTGATCACAGCTTTCTTTGCCGGCCCCTTTGTGTACACTAGCCGCGCTATCGTTAACTGCTTATGCAAGCTCTTTATTACTGTGAAACATTATCCTCCATCTATTATCTATTTGCACCGAAATTTCTATGCCCGTTGCCGCGACTATACTGTGGCATAAGTAAAGTCGTATTTTTAAGAAAAACAATTATTTGAAATGTCTTCTGACAAGCTATTAAATAATTTTCAAATTGTGGACCATTAGATTCTATGGTATTGAGCCATTGTTCAGTAAGGTTTATTATATCACGATGGTACCAGTCTCTGGGTTTTGATGCGAAGGGTTCGGTAACACCCACTTGCACTGCTTCAAAGTTGTCAAAATATCTTTCACGTAGAAAATGAGCCATAGATCGAAAGAAAAGGATAATCTGGTGGTACGAGATCAGGACTGTATTCTGGGCGTGATAGCAGTTCCATTTCTCCCAAGTGCTGAAACTTTTTTCATCGTTGTTCGTGTAGTATGAGGTGTTACATCGTCCCGTTCCAATTGAACTCTATTTAAGTTAAGTAATGCTAGGTATCTCCGTCTCAGAATTTCATGAACTCGATACGGTTGTTGAGAATAAAGATCTGCATGAATCAGCCACCCGTTTGGAACAAACTCCCAATGAATCACACCTTCAAAATTAAACCAGACACACATTACTTTGGGACCGAACTGATTTTTGTTAACGATGACTTTAGCAGGTTGGTGGCAATCAAGCTACTGTTTCGAGGCATCAGGATTTCGGTAATATAACCATTTTCATCACAAGTGACAATTCTCCTGACAAATCTATCATCAGTGGATAAGCTGACGACAGATATCTACCCTACGTTCAGTCTCTTGAGGTGTCAGTTCATGAGGTACGTATCTACAGCTTCTGTATGATTTTCCAAGTGTCTTAATGTGGTAATATAGTATCTTTTTATGTACCATGTTGTTCTGAAAGCCTACGGGTACTCTTTTGCGAATTTTCTTCCAAAACTTGGCATGTATCCTCAATATTCCATAATTTTGGTGTTCCAGAAAGTAGTGTTTTCGTCTCCAATGTTGAAACGTTGGAACCATCCCTGTGCCACACGCTCACTAACAAAACCTTGTTCTTCCACTGCACATATTCTTCGAGCTATGGTAGCGGTTTTATAATCTTGTTTCCAGTAATGTTTTAGAAGGACTCTAAGTTCAAACTTTTGTTACCTTTATTTTGTGATTGTTTATTAACAACTGAAAGCTGATACATGCTAGCAATGTACGCAAGCCCGCCTCGGTAGCGTAGATAGTAGCGTGTCTGCCTCACGTTCAAGAGATCCCCAGTTCGATTCTCGGTCAGGGTGAGTTACCTGGATAAGGTTTTGCCCGGCGTTTTCCCTTATCCTTAAAGACGAATGTCGGGTAACTCTAAGCTCCAAGGACCCCGGACTCATTTGAGCATCATTTCATCAATTTCATTCATCGTCCGGTATGACTTAACGTTGGAGAACGTATATTACAAAAAAATGTACGCAACACTAGCTATGGCATCCTGTAGATAACATTACCAGATCAAAGAAACCCAACAAATTTTCCAAAGCCCCAAAATAAAAATAAAACCGATATTACTTATGAGACAACCTAATAATACTACCTATATCCAAACAGAACGACGTTTTAAGCTCATTATTGGTGTGTGCATCTGTTCCTTTCTCTTTGAATAGCATAACTTAAACGCTAAAATGTCGATTAAATACCAAATGTACGACGATCCTTTTCGAAGAGTGGAAAACGATAAACAGTTTTCTCTAAATTCCATATGTCTAAGATACTTTCATGACAAATAAAATGTATATCTTGAATTTACCGAGAAAACTAGTGCCGTGGAAATGTGTATGACTCGCATTCGGAATGTGCAGGTTTGGTCACCTAATGCTGAGGAACTTACTTTCATGCCACAATTTTGTTTCCATCCTTTCACTTCATTGCATTTCCTTTTTATCGTTAAGCCATGCTTTTAACAGGCCATCTGAAATAAGTGGGCCTTACAAAGATATTGAAAATGGCGGCGTGGGTGTGGGTAATGTTTATTAAAACGCAAATGTGGTATAATAACAGCCTATTACATGGATAAAGACTGTGTTTTACACTGTTTACTTTCTCTCTCTGTCCTCCAACGTAAAGTCCATATCAGACGATAAATGAAATGGGTGAAATGATGTTCAAATGAGTCCGGAGTCCATGGAGCTTAGTGTTACCTGACATTCGTCTATCAGGATAAGGGAAAACCCAGGAAAAAGCTTACCCAGATAACTCTCCCTAAGAGATTCGAACTCAGGACCTCTTGAACGTGAGACAGACACGCTACCATCTACGCTACCGATGTGGGCTGATAAACTCTCTTAAAAGTAAAATAAATACAGTTTTATGTTAAATGATGATCAATGTGCAAATAACTATACAACCTTAAACATTCGTGCAGACTACAGTTTTGTATGCTATAATGAAACAGTATTTATACATCACAGCTACACATTTAAGTTTCAAAATTAACAGAGGAAGCTTAAAGCAGCATACCACATACATGATAACGAACTGGAGGATTTGAGCTCAACCAAAATTATTAATCACTCTTTACACTGCTTATTATGCAGTACAAAACATTATACGCCTATATGAAACACAATGGTTGACATGCAAATTAAGTTTTTAAAACAATTGGCTACTAAATCTAAAAGTTTCTGGATGGAAATTTATGTTTTTCTTTCACTGAAGGCTCTTTATTTCTCGGTAGCAATATCCTACTTAGCACCTTGCAAAACTTTTACTCTCACTTTTGCTGAGGCAACACATGCTGACAGAAATTTGCAAAATAATTAAATCTATACCAGCAGTACACCTGAAATATATGACCTTAAATCAGTACAGAAAAGCAACTTCCATACACTCTAGAGTTTTGCATGCAACAACATAACAGTATTACTTCTCAACTAGAGTTACGTATTTAAATTACAAGGAACATAGTTCATAAAATGCAAACAGCATGCTACTTAAATGAAACAGAACAGTTGGTACTGCAAAATACACTAATTCAGTTCACTCAAAATTATATATCACTATTTACACTGTTCACAAAATACATACACTGACTACTAACACATTAAATGTTGCAATTTAAGGTAATTAAATACCAAATTTGAAAGTTTACACTGCACATTTCCTTTTGTTTTTGTCCAACGTAATTAGATTTACACCTGTAAATACAACAGCTACAGGTCATTGTAATGTTTTAGGTTATGTAGGTCATGAAGTATATAGTGACAACAGACATGTTTGTACACGACTAGATCTCTAAAGAAAATCGATATTCTGAAGAATGTTTAAAGGAAATAGCAACATTTCTTGGACCGACAGAAGACAGCTTCAACAATATTTTATTTTCTATATAAAACAATAGTTCATAAAGAAAAATCACTTTTATAAAAATAAAATAGAATTGCTTATTTCTGAGGAACAAAAAGTAATCGTAACACATCAAATGTAGTGCACATTATTAACAAAAAGGGCTTTCAGTATTTCATAGGGCATTCTGTAGCTTTAATCTTCTCCAATCTTCTTGATAGAGAATGAACAGGTTATATAATCTCTATGGTTGGTATTTTGTTCCGTTCTTCGACAAGAACCGTTTTCAGTGTTTCACGGTGGGTAATTGTCCCTTTCTTAATGGGGTTTCCCAGATTGGTCCACACGTGCTCGATTGGGTTAATATCTGGCGACTGTGGAAGGGTAGGAAGCTGCTTCGGAACCTTGCAGATTAAGCGTACCTTGGACCATAAACATCCAGTCTTCTTGGAGGCCCATTTTGTCCACACTGGTGCTTTAACTCTTGCTTCATATTGTCCATATACTTCCTGTGAAGGCCTTCACCATATTTCACTTTGAGAATTAGCTTTTTCAAACTCAGTTCCGTATTTGTTTTCCTACAAACCCCAGACTAGCTTGCTCGTTGTATGGAAAAGTTTTTCAAAGTTTATTTTCAAAAAACTATTGTAACGATGTTGATTCAAGATATTTTAATGAAAACTGCAATCTATATCCTGAAATCACTAGAAATAGCCTCTGAAGTGCGTTTGATACTGAATTAGTTTGCATAGTTGGTAAACCGTAAGGTATATAGGCAAAATCTTACTACATGAAAATGCAGATGTCGTTAAAGCACCTGATTTATGTCATTAAAACTATTTCTGAGATGTTCTTTGCTATTAGATTTAAATTTCTCATAGTTTTATCAAAAGGAAAGTCTCTATTGTGTTTTACTTTCATATGGCTAGTCAAAGAGAAGGGAGTTATTAAAGCCATCTCATAGTGAGCAGTTGCTAAAGGATTTGACTATCGCTTGAAGCCTTTTGTGTTACTTTATTCCGTTTGTATCAACAAGATAAGATAACTTTTGTAAATGTTTCCCTCGATTGGCCTGAAGTAGATAGAATATAATTAATTTGTAATGACAGTTTCTTTAAGAATGTATAGAAAAAGCAATGTAAATATCGCATAACAAATTTTGTTAGTAATGTTGCTAACTGGCTCACGTGTTTTATTTGTTTATTTATTTGAAAGGTTCCAGGCAACCTCAAAACGTGTATCTCAGGTGAAATATAGATAATAATTAAATATGTTGGCTGGAATACACGTTATCCACCATATTAAAGATAAAGGGAATTGCAAATGCTATTATGTACAGATTTCATAGGATACCAATACAACACCTGTGTTTCTCCATTACAACTACGGATTATGGGACCCATACGAATATTGTACTGGAGAGTAGGTACACAATGGGCGTTATAAACATTCCTAAAATGACCTCAGTGTTTTCCCAAGTCTGCAGTTTTTCGTTATAGAGCTTGGTCTGTAATAACTCAAGGGGGTGGTTACACAGGCTTGTAACCACAACCACGGCCCTCTAGAGATTACCTTTTCTATGCAAATGCAGTGCTGAACATGGATGAACTATTAATATCTAATGAACCAGGTGTACGTCATAGCAAAGATGAAGAGAGTGCAATCTGAAAGAGAATACCAACTTCACAGTCACTTCCCTTTATGCAGGCATTTTAAACATAATCTATTTTTTTCAACTTTGTACTTTTTCTAATGTGCGTATAGTTAGTAGAGAAAGTTATTGTTATCCTCCCAAATATTCGATATCGATATTTCACAAAAAATACATGTTTAGAGACTCCCTGACTTAAAAAGATGCATTTTTAGAAAAAAAGTTTAATTGCGTATAACTGAAAAATTTTAAGTCGATTAATTACCAATCTTGGTATATAAATTCATCATCTTCCAAGGATGCGACACAAACATTTTCAAGAAAATTTACCATTCCAACCTACCATCTCTCTAAAAATGTTGCATCTTATCAAAAAGTTAGTCTAATGATTTTGAATAAAAATAACCCCATAATTTATATTTATTTTCATACTATATACTTACATATACAGTAAAATTTCGATTTAACGGACCCCTGTTCAATGGATCTCTCTAAAAATGTTTCATCTTATCAAAAAGTTGGTCTAATGATTTTGAATAAAATAACTCCGTAATTTATATTTATTTTCATACTATATACTTATATATACCAAAAGAAATTCGATTTAACGGACCCCTGTTCAACGGACTAAAGTTGGCGTTGGTTATAAAATAAATTTAAATGACATTTAAAAGATCTGCGATGGTTAAATTGTGGCATTACCAAAAATTATATAAAGGTACGGTAAATAAGTAACCTTGGTTGTAAATGTCTCTATGGAGAGAGGTTCGGTTGCATCGACTATCGATATATTAGAGGTCGAATTTCCGCTGCTTGTCTGATCGAGAAGGCTAGTTCACGAGCCTCGAAACATCGGATTTTTGTAATACAGTGATGAAGGTAGGGAATAATTTAAGTGAACACGACTAAGAGGAGTGGCTGGACATAGATGAGGATGACCCAGGTTAACAGATTCTTAGTCATGAAGAGATCACTGCAAGTATTCTACAAGAGGATGAAGATGAAGACGACACTGATGATGAATCTTTGAAGCGTGTACCTAAATTGTCCGTAATAAAAGACGACATGGGTGATGTGATTTCTTACGTAGAAAGATCTTCAGACCCACAAGTTCTAACCTATTACGAACATTTCAGAGAGTTTCGCTCGTTAATGATAAAGAAGCATTATTCAGGTGGGAAGCAAATGGGTATTGGCACTATTTTCAGCCCACTACTTCATAGGGAAAGACTTTTAACTAACAGTAAGTCCTGTAAAGTAAATGGTGTGTACCAATAAAACAGCTTCAATTGTTTTTGCTTCTTTTTAATTCCTTTCATGATTTAAGAGACTTTCAATTTTCCTGATAACTCCTGGCCCCTTTAGGTGCGCTAAACCGAGAGTTTAATATATATTGTCACGGCGACAGGCATAAAAGTTTCGGCACAAATAAGAAAACAGTCGGCGGATAAAGTTTCATGGTAATAATGAGCCTTGCTAAGCAGTTAATGATAGCGCGGCGATTATAAACAAGCGACGGCGGGCAGCGATAACTGAGGTAAAGGACTCGCCGACATAGATTAAGTTACGCTTCTAGAATGTGATAGAATGGTTGGAAATTTCTGTACTGGTAGAGATTGTTCGGCTTCTGGCTGACTTTAGAACCATCTAGAGTTACGAATTAGGTATTTAAGGACGTGACGGCTCGCAAAGTGTGGTAGTTGTGTAACAAGAGTGTTGTTGTAACGAGAGCTAATGTAATCAGCTGTCACGGTTATTATGTGATGTAATGTTGTTACGTGAGAATTGAACAGTGTACCTCTACGGAAATAAAGGAGATTTTTAATTTCTGCAGCTCGGCCTTTTAATTCTACGAACCCTCAAAGTCACTATATATATATATATATAACTTTTGGAGAATATAATACACAATTGGGAGATTACATTACACTATTTACATCTCAGAGAAAATGTTGGAAGTGTCTTCCACTAGCATCTATACATGTTTGCACTCGTCTCACCATATTCTCTGAAGTTTTACAGAGAGTATCCTCGCCAATGTTACTTATTTCGGTTCGAATGGATACCTTGAGAACATAATTGTCAGTGGCCTATTCTTGTACAGTCTATTTTTAGATACCCCCACAAGAAAAAATCTGGTGAGGTTAGGTCAGGGGATCTTGGGGGCCAAAGATTTTTGAGATTATTCGATTATCAAAGAAACAGGTTACAAGTTCCATGGTGTCATTAGATGTATCGCACTTGCTCCATCTTACTGGAATTAACCGGAATTAACCTTCTCTCAGTTCAATATCATCCATCTGCTCCAAATGTCTTGAAGGTACCCATATAAACTTCTGCTTCTACAGTCGCATCAAAGAAAACGGGACCAACGATCTGTAGATGTTGGTGGAGGACACTTCCAACATTTTCTCTGAGATGTAAATAGTGTAATGCAATCTCCCAATTGTGTATTATATTCCCCCAAAGTTGCACATGTGTCCTATTATTGGTCCACCTATTGAAATGGTTCAGGTTTATATGGATCGCGCTATATGTTATTTTTCTAGGAAGAGCTCCTGGGGTTCATTTCATGCTGAATCACTTGCATAAATGATAAACCATTGTCTCTTGCCTATTTAAAGAGGAACAGACTTTTAAAGCTATCAGCTCTTAATATTGACCTTTCTTTTTGTGCCCGCCTCGGTAGCGTGGTGGTAGCATGTCTGCCTCACGTTCAAGAGGTCCCGAGTTCGAATCTCGGTCAGGGTGAGTTACCTGGATAAGGTCTTTCCTGGGGTTTTCCCTTATCCTGATAGACGAATGTCGGGTAACTCTAAGCTCCATGGACCTCGGACTCATTTGAGCATCATTTCACCAATTTCATCCATCGTCCGATATAACTTAACGTTGGAGGTCGTAAATTACAAAAAAATCTTCTTTGTGTGTGTGTGTGTGTGTGTGTGTGTGTGTGTGTGTGTGTGTGTGTGTGTGTGTGTGTGTGTGTGTGTGTGTGTGTGTGTGTGTTCCATTTATACTGCAATGGTCATATCGGTGGCTGTTAGCTCTTAGACTTTGGGTTGCTGGTACTTCGGATGTTTTAAAACATCAAATCATGCACACATTCGCACTTCATTCACACTTCCAAACTTTGGGGAACATGGGGAATCATCTAGCTTGGAGAAAAATCCACACCCCCAGCCGGGAATAGAAGCGGGGACCCCTCTCACGGCAGGCAGCCGCTGTACCGAGTGAGCTACGGGACCAGACTATTGACCTTTGCTTAAGTCTACAGCATCTCTTTATTCCTTTTGTGCCTACAAGAAAATATACAATAACAGAACTTCGGTAAGTGTTTATGTCAATTAAAATGAAGTAGATGAAGTAATAAGCGTTTGTAAGTAAGGTGGAAGAAGATTAGAGAAAGCCATGTGAGAATAATACATCAGGTTTGACTATGGCTTAAGCTTACTGCATTCTTCTATTCTCACTGAACCAATGAGGAATTACCTACATAATAGGGCAATTCCTGCAAATATTTTTCTCAATAAACAAGTCTATCTGGTTAACTCGGTTAGGCAATGATCTGTTTTTCCTGAGGTTTCGGGACCAAAGCCGGTTCAGGGCGATATATTTTAAATGTGCTTAAAAGCTACAGCCGCAAGTCAATAAATACCTGTGTTAGTGAGTCACAATGTCTAAACTTCCAGGAAGTGAATAAAGTTATTCGTAAACTGCATTGTATGTACAGATGTATTTTTTTATCTTGAAGAGTGCAGAGCGATGCGCAGTGGTATCTGGACGAGTCCACTTCAGAACGGTTACAACTGAAGGGGAGGGCAGGTCAGTTGCGTACCAGTTGCGAGCAAGCGAACACGTGCAGAGCTACTCGGTAACACTACAGCTTGTTTCAAAGTGTGCTTGTCTCCTGGCTCCAAGAGAGCATTTATAAATGACGCCTCCTAGCAGCAGATTAGGAAATAAAATGCTACATTTAAAAACACGAGAAGTAATAACCAATATCCATAGATTTATAAAAAAGAAACAATGGTCTGGGTCAGCTATAAAAATCTGGGTAAGGGTATCTGAGGCAATAGTTGTGTCTGAAAGCAGTTTAGGAGAAGTATTAAGGAAAGAAAAGCCATTGGTGCTAGTGCAACAACGTCCTTCTCTATACCCAGTAAACAAAGATTAAGAACATGCACAAAATCTAATTTGGATGTTTTAATTCAGAAGTAGTTAGGTGAACTATAAATAAGTTTAAAGCACAGATAAACAAAGACCAACTTTGAAGAAAGTGCTTATGAAGCTTAAAAATTCTACTGACTTCCAAGGCAGGGTCTTAACATTAAGAAGAGTTTTTTTTGAAGCTAGGATTATTTGAAAAAAAAAAAAAAAGCACTAAGCGTGACAGACAAATTTTAATCGAAATATTCCGAGATATCGAAGTGAAGTATATATGGATGAAACTTATATAAATACAGCACATACTAGACCATATGGACCATACTGGAGTGAAATACGTTACAGGGACTCTGCAGCGATATTGAAAGGCCGACAGCTGTTTATGATACCTGCTGGAGGAGAACAAGGTTTTGTTCCAAATGCCTATGTACTATTTAAGATCCAACAAAAGCGAGGAGATTACTACCATAGTAAGAATTACAACTTAGGTAATAAGAGCTGCAAAAACTGGCTTCGAGAATGAAATTTGTTTTTAGACACCTTATGCAGCGCCCTCCCCTCTCGTAATCTTACGCGTGTGACGCATTGTGGCGATAGGTGCACTATCCCCACTACAGCTGCTACTCATCCCTACCGCGCAGGATTCCTGTCAAGATAAAATAATACATCTGTAGCATTTTGTTAATACTACTTCAATGATAAGCAAACCTGAACGAGACAAGTGTGCGAAATGAGAAAGTAAAGGAAATGATCTGTGGGAGAGAGAATGCACTACAGAATTAGACTTGTGGCAAGTCCAGAAAATATCAGAGTGGTCGGATGCCCGGTATCGAACCCGCGACCTCCCGAATGGAGTTATCGCGGCGCCCCCTCATTCGGTCTTGAAGTGGTTCTATATTTTCAGCTAGCTTGTATTCATCAAACACTATTATCGCACACAAGCAGATAGAGAATGGCACAGGAAGTTGGTTCTTCAGTTTATTACCGATTGGTGTCAAGGCCGAAAGACATCAATCTTGTTCGCGCTTGAATCGGCAAACTCGCATCCACTTCTGGCTAAATGGAAAATCAATGAGAGCCTTGAACGGTTTTCGCACTGCATGTTGAACCGCAGAGATATTCTGTGATGTTTACCCTCGGGACATCTCTTCTTTAAAATGTCTCAGACGAATCAAGGGATGCTGCCACTAAATCATGGCGGGCATGTAATTGCTTCGCTCTGCGGGTTGTCGGCATCATGTAGAGGAAATGTCACGCCCTTGCTCTATTACTCGCGCGCTTAGACGCAAATTGCTTTGCCACTCTTAATATTGGATGCCACTTTGTACAACTAGCAATACGTCTCAGTGGCGTTTCGATACTGCACCATTAAATCTCATTGGATGAAATGAATGGTTTACGATTCATTAAGAACATGTATGCACATCCATTATCGTATCATATGTGTAACATTCACACGATATTCTTTATTAATATATTTGTAATCGTGCTAGATAATTAATTAAACTCTCAAACGTTGAATTTACAATATTTTCTCTCGCTACTTCTGTAGTATGGTGTTAGTGGTGTGCCTGTCTCAAGAGGTCAATTTTTCGAATCTATTTTAGGGTGAGTTTTCCCGGTAACACGCTCACGGAAAGCTTATTCGGAAAATATTATTTTGGTTGGGGGGTTTAGGTTGTCTCAAAACATGCAGTTTAGATGAAATCATAATTTATAAACCTTTTAGTACCTTTGGTGGTCAGAAATATTTACTAGAAATGCTTTAAACAATCTTGGAGTAATATTCACTTTACTCAGTCCTTAATTGTTCAAAAAGAATGCCAATAAATGAAGAGTGCACGAGAAAGAAGATATGTTTATGCACCAAAACCAGGATTTTGAGAAAAATAATGAAATACTAAAGTGCTACATTCATATGTTCTTTCTGTGCCTACCGTCGCTTGTTGTTATATAACGTCTAAAAGTTATTCTTTCGAAAGCGTATCCCTCTCTGTGCTTTAGGTTAATCTAGATAAACGTTTACATTTACATAAATAACTTCATTACGCAGTTCGTTACAGAGACAATGTAAATATTCACACTCAGGTACTTAAATATGGGATAGGATATATTTAAATTCCATATTGTTTCCATGACAACAGGAAAAAAATTAATGGGAACAGTACTTTATAAAAAAGCCTAAAACATTGAAAGGTATATCGGAAATGCCTGAAATTAGTTGTGCATTTTTTACTGTATACTTTTTGCATAATTCTGACTTACCTGTTACAAACAATAATATAGAACATTCTTTCTAAACGAAGAGGGCTTCACAGGCAATTTACAGAAAATTAACATTTAACATTTTATTTGTAGTGTAAATATAGGTATCCATAACCTGTTCGTGACATTTTTATCAAAATATTTAGAGGCATTTTTGAGAAACTGAAAAAATATCATAACCCTTTCCATGTAAAGGGTGGCGTGACATGCATATGGACATTTTCAAGAAAATTATCGTGCAGCAAGTTTGGAACACGCTGAATCTAATTAACAAGTTTAGTGTGTGTCCAACATATTTGTCAGTTAACCTGTTCGGAGGTATACGCACGCACGCGCACACAGGCGCTTTAATTTATTTGGAATCATAAGGTCTGTTTTCAGCGAAATTTTGATAACACATTTATGGGTGCAGTACAATACTTCCTCTCTCGTTCTCTCTCTCACTCTCACTCTCTCTCTCTCTTTCCCTCTCTAGGAAGTTCTTTCCGCTTAAGCAACCTGCTCGTGTTGGGGAAACTTATGACAAACATACACCATGAATTACCAAACTTTAGTGTGAAAAATGTTATCCAAATTTTCGTTTTTTTGAGTTTGAGTTTTAAGGATATATTCAGTTTAAACGCCAAGTGTTGATCTTTCAAGAAATAATACTGAAAATGTTGTGCACTTTTCTGGTAAAAGCTTGTTTTAATAACCACTTTATATTATTATAGTTAAACCCTTGCAGAAATGGTTTCTGTGCATATAGGCACAAGGGTAATAAAGGATAGGAAATCGCTGTTCAGATGTTTAAAAGCGAGTCAATATATGTATGTTTTGAAATGCCATAACTTTGCACGACATCGTGAAAAATAACTAGAGCGATAATTCATTAAAAACGAAAGAAATTACAAACAAATCTAAATAAGTAACAAGGCTGATAGCTCAGAAAGGTTGTTTTACATATATTTTGTTTATTAAAGATCTACATATTTGGTCTGCAATAGGTTTTTATCTATCTTTTCTGGTTTATCCTTTATATAAAATTATAATGTTCCTTCCGAATGAAGGGAGCTTCACAGTGATGCAATAAAATGTGGGTGGCGCACAGTTCCACTTTCACGATACAGTTTGAAGCAAATAGTGTTTAGCTCAGGGTAAAGCAATGAGGTTTATCTCAGGGTATGCGTGGGTATGTAGGAGAAGGATGGTTTTAATGACACTGGAAAGCCCGTTTTAAACTGGTTTAATGACTGCTTCTTTTTATCAGAACATTAAACTCGAAGTCGCCGACCAAGGGTTACCAATATCACTGTTTAGAGTTACTATATGTGAAATGCGTAGGTATTACTCAGTAAAACTTAATTCGTTCTTCACGTCTATATGAACCGACAAATATCTTCTCTCATCGCTTCTGGTCTGTTTTGTCCAAGACAGAGGCGATGACTTTCTTAATCGGCTCCAAGCCACCAACTGCGTGTCCTCCACAGTTGTGCGTGGGTGTGTAACTTTCTCTTCTGGAAGCCCTCTTTTCACACAAAGATTCCCTTAGAAACTATTTTTGTCCATTGTGATTATTATACTCGCCATGGCATTATTAAGGGTCCGAAGAATACCTATTTAAACGGAGTCAAGTGCTACCCTTTAGAACTCTGCTAAGGACACTGTTTCTTACGTTTCTTTTGTTAAAACAACTATTCAAACCCGTTGCTATTTAACTCAACTGCTGCTGCACGCATTCCACACAAATATACATTCCTTTGAAATCCATTACGATTCTTTATACATTGCATCCCTCAATTTCGGTATCAAAAGACTGTTACCAGAGAATTCAAGACGTTCCCTTTATTTGTCCCGTGACACTCCCAAGCATATGGCATTTAAGTAAAGATTTTAAAAGTAGCGGGATGAAATATGCATTTGCAGAAGAATTTACGATGGTAAAATATACCAAAAAGGCTTTGCCAGAAAGTCAAAACTGAGTTGTAAATCCTCTATCGACTTACCAAGAAAGCGACCGTTTAAGTCATGATAAAGAGTGTTTATACAAAATCGGAAATATAAATGCATTATGAGTAAAGGCCGGAGAGATGTGCACTGCGATACAAGTTAGCTGGACACAGAGTATGAGTGACGTCAGATGTACAGTAAGAACATAAAATGTAAACACGTCGAAAACAACGTAATGAGTACTCTTCGAACTAATGAAGCATTGCCTTGCAAGCGTATGCAGACGCAAGGTCAAGGTGTAGTATGCGAGTCTGTTTTGGTTCCTCTCCCAGTGAGGCAGTTGTCACGGTCAGGCTATACCAACCTGCAGATGTTTACATGCGCGAGCGATAACAGTACAGTCCATGTCAGTATACTTATGGAAAAACGCAGATGCCTCCGGCCTTTAATTATGAGTCTATATAATTGAGAGATATTTTTAATGAAAAAGAAACAAATTATGTAAGTAGCGCATTCCCTTAACACAGAATTTTCTGTGTTCTTCAGAAATGGAGCCTAGAAATATGCTGTTTTCGTTGATTCGAGATATCAAACTTGTGGGTCATGTGCAATACTTTTGTGTACTTCGATAAAATTGAATAAAGTAAATATAAAAAGTAAATCCTTCACCCCAAACCTTTATACTCTCCGCTTTGGACTTGTGAATACACATCATTTTATACTAGACTCAGTAAAACATGTAAAAGCGTACATAGGATATTTTACTGTGAAGTCCAGAATGTTACTGATTTTCTTTACAAAAATGGTGGGGGCGGGGGAGCGAGACAAACACTGTACATTTTTTTTCTAAGGTGAAGGTATTCCATTAAAATAAATGAATGAGTAGCCCTTGGCGAACGCGGCTGTTCTTTTCATTACACAACCTGTTGATTTTTAACGAGTTTCCGACCGTCACTTTAACGCTTAATTGCATTCGAATGAAAGAAAGGTCATTTAATTGAATTCGGAAAATGACATTTTCCTTCCTCTCTGCAAGGGTATAATACAATTTTGTTCGCCACTGTGGAAGGAAACTGTGGCTTTCTCGTGAAATCATCTAACAAAGGAACATAAACTAACATAAGTGTCACACGTTTATTTGTTTGCTAGATATGTGTCTCAAACCTGGCAGCCCGCCTTGGTAGCGTGGTGATAGAATGTCTGCCTCGCGTTCAAGAGGTCCCGAGTTCGAATCTCGGCCAGGGTGAGTTACCTGGATAAGGTTTCTCGGGGGTTTCCCTTATCCTGTAAGACGAATGTCGGGTAACTCTAAGCTCCATGGACCCCGGACTCATTTGAGCATCATTTCCTCCATTCCATTCATCGTCCGATATGACAACGTTGGAGGACGTAAATTACAAAAAAAAAAAAAAAAAAAAAAAAAAAAAAAAAAAAACTGGCACCAAACTCTTGATTATTTCGCAAAAATATCTTTTACCAAATAGTACGCGCCCATGTATATTTGTTTACATTATATCGATTCCCTAAGACCCAATCTATCTTAGCGTACAAAATGTAATTTTGTGAAACGATCTCTGAAAAGGTCGCTCAAACGTTAAAACAGTCTTGGCAGAGGAAACCTCTCAAGAAGGCCAGGTATGCGAACGTTTCTGGAGTCAAAATCTCAAATTTAACATAATTTAATTGAATTTGTCGATAGAGCTCATGCATGCACATGAAGGATTTGTTTTTCCTTTAAGCATTTTACAGTACCTGGTTAGCAAATGACCACTTGATGTACCACTTGTACCGTTACTCCACAAATATAATCGAAATAGTTATTTCTGAAATATGAGAAATCAGAAATATTACTAAGAGAACATTGTCAATAATATTTTAATTAAGAATAATATTTTCACTTTCTGTACCACACAACTAGTAGGTAATGAAGGTATTGTATTCCACCCAAAAATATGATCCTGAGATTCCACTGTTAATACAAGTTTTAAGATTCAATGAATCCAAAAAAATAAATGAAACTTGTAGAAGACGGTCTGCGTGTTTGTGAGTAGCATAACTCCAAAACGAACCGTCGGTTTAACAAAATATTTGGTATTTAGGTGTGCTGTCTTCCGGTAATGCAACACGATTTTTAATAAAAATCTTCTTCCTCAATTTTCCTATTTGGAAAAGTTTCTTTTCCAAAATGTTAATCTTCCCAAAAATAGTCAATTATGTTGATTAAAGCACCGAAAGGTCAGAATTTATATGACAAACGAAATGTATAATTTGGAGTTCCTATGCACAAACTCGGAAGCCCCCCTCGTTTTGGGGGATCTTTGCACTATTGTTAGATCGTAAAATATATACAATATCTTGCTCTACAAAAAATGGTCATCGTGTTAAAGCACGCGATTTATGTAAATACACATTTTAAGCAATTAACTATTTTCGAAATATTATTTGTGACTGGATTGAGTTTTCCAACTTCAATGTAATTTTTTTTTACTCTTTCATAGACATTCGACTGAATGACTTTTAAAAGCCATTACATAGTGACGAATTTTTGAAATATTTGGCTCAATGTTGTACCCTATCATTGATGAAGATTTTGGAACTTGATGGATAAGTTCTAAGCTAATTTAGAGTAATTATTGAAAGTACGTTAATTCAATTATTTAAACGTTTTCTGTATTTAATTAATACAATGAGTACATACGGATATCCGTAAAACTTTGGAAAGGTATAAATGAAATTGTGGGCTGATGCAGTGATGGCAGAGTAAGAAGTTATTTCAGAATAAGCAGACGTCGTAGAAAATTCAATGTATACAATTTTAGGCGTGAAAATACCTTAAATATATGTGGTTCATGAGCAGCATTAAAATTTTAATAAAAGAATTTACATAATAGGAGTAATCTCAGATAGGAATTGCCTTGAAAACCTTTGTGTTCCATATTTGGAAGAGTTTGAAATTATCGATGTTAATCATCCAAGTTATGCAATCCCTTACCTCCCATAAACCTTTTTCTGCATTTTTTTTTTGTTTTGTAATTCATGGCACTTCAGAACGAATATTTCCAATAAAATCTCAATATATAATTTTCGGTGGAACATTATACTTTTTCTACATAGTGAAACTTAGAGAAGGTTTAAAGTGATAGTTCAACAGCACGTTAAAGAATTAAAATAATTAACAGCTAAGCATGAGATTTACGATAACTATTTCATTATAAATTCACTATTGCCCCCTGTGGTTCCTTCCTTTCAACTCTTTCTCCTGAGGTTGGTACCGCAATGTGCGAGGTGCCTCCCTGTGTTGTATAATATATATATATATATATTACTTGTCACGAATCATCTGGTTATCTATAAAACATGAAAAAAGACGATTTGCGATGCTAGGTAGTGTTTTTTTTTTCAGACTTTATCTTCCTTAACTTTGCACAGCTCTTGTTTGTTTTGATACATCTACATACATAACCTCTTTTTTCCTTATCCGAGGCCTCGGGGAATATGACACTGACCCCGGGGAAACGTATAAGCGTCCTAGACTCACCTTAGGCCCATCATAACCCAACAGTCTCCTATAATAAAAATATCCTCTCTTTCATCGTACAACTTGTGATACTTCGTAAAAATAAACTACCATCTACGCACCGTCTATTATTATAAATTCATCATAATGTCAGACACAGATTCCCGGAATGGCAAAACGTCGAGGGCTCCTTGTCCTCGGAGAAGGATGACTCTTCAACAACACCTATGTGCTGTTGGCTCTTTTGTCACGTGGTCTCTTTGCTGGCAGCCATATTAGACAAACCCACTCTTGCGATTTGTTGCTGTTCGTAGTGGCAGATATGTAATTTTATACCTAAGTTTTAGGGTTATGTTACTGTGTGAGTGATCCTTAATGCCATTGCTGCCTCAAGCTACTTAGAAGAATACCTCACCGTTTGCGTGCTATTGCACCAAGCTGAGGAAACAATGTTCTGAGACGAAAGGAGGAATGCAATTGTTAGTACCTTCACAGTGCAAGCGACCTCCTTTCAAGAAAACCTAGAGTAAGCAACTACATAATACTCTATTCGGCCTTAAAGTGTGTACGATGTCAATATTACGCCGTTACGCCGCTTTTAAAACGAGCGAAGCAGCGAAGCGCGAGTGGAATTAGTTCGTTACTATATGGCACACAATTACCGCTTATTTGATACATCCAAGTAATGAACGGGTGTATAAGTACTGCAATTCAATTTACAAAACATATAAGCACTACCTTAAACATTTTTTTTTTCTATTTATTGTCCCGTGGTACTTGTTACTTCCCCGATTGCGTTGTTTGCTGCAGAGACGATGCTCTTCTACTAGTGCAATTAGTATTGCTAGTTCGCGCGTGAAGTCAGTATGGCGGTGTACTCAGTTCTTCTGAGTAATGCACAGAAACATAAGACTGTAAAGCCTCTAAAAAGTGGTAAAAAAGACTATTGTATTAAAAGTATTTAACTTTTTCTTTCAACGTGATGACACCCTGGCTGTGAAACACTTAACTGAAGTGACGTCTGGTATATCTGTGAACAACGTTCTTTATGTGAGAACCGAAATTAATGAAACAGAAATTGTAAAAACTCCTAAAAAGAAAAAGAAGTGGCCAATTTAGTGGTTTAGGGAAAGCGGAAGAATTTAAAGTTCGATTCCGTTTTAAGTAGATCATTTCTTTTTAAATAACAAGCCTTCTACTATAGATAATCTACTTGCCTTAGTATTGTCGTGCTGCTCGAACCGTTACCATGGATTTATCTTTGCTAATAGATACCTCTCAGATAACGCACTGATTACTCCACGTGGAGTGAACATATATCTGTCATTTGTGATTCCTGCGAATTCCATTGGCGGAAATGATGTGTTCATTGGTGCCTAGCGCAGGGCTGGTCAGCGCATCAGTTCCCCTCTCACTCTTACATTACTAATCAGTGCCTTATCAGAGAGCTTTCTATTAACAAAGATAAATCCATGGTAGCAGTTCGAGCAGCGCGACTATATCTATACTGGTCGCCAATCTAGGAAGTGATTGTCATTACGTATGGAGAGAGAGGCGACGTTGCCACTTACTGCTGCCACTTGGAGAGTGCCATAGAATTACGCGTGAGAAGGTGATTCAGTTGCGACTGCAATGGGTATTATTATTATTATTATTATTATTATTATTATTATTATTATTATTATTATTATTATTATTATTATTATTATTATTATTATTATTATTATTATTATTATTATTATTATTATTATTATTAATAACATTGTTGTTGTGGAAACGTAGAGTCAGAATGAAAAATTCAATGCCATAGCCGGGATTTGAACCACGGATCTTCTGGTTTCCGTCCAGCCGCTCTACCATTGAGCTACTATGTCCAATGTGCCGATATGACATTAAATTCTCCAGCTGACTCGTATTTTCCCGGTAAACCACTTAGGAGTTCTCATAAACACATGAGACAAATACCTTAATGGCGACTTACAACATGTAAGTACTTTAAGGCCCGGGGTTTATAGTTAACCACTATTAGGTTAATTAATGGAAATTAATTGTTCTGACTCTACGTTTCCACAATTTAGGCTACACACGGCCAGTGTGAAAGAACAATTAATTTCCATTAATTGACCTGATAGTGGTTAACTATAAAGCCCGGGCCTTAAAGTACTTACATGTTGTAAGTCGCCATTAAGGTAGTTGTCTCATGTGTTTATGAGAACTCCTAAGTGGTTTACCGGGAAGATACGAGTCAGTTGGAGAATATAATGTCATATCGGCACGTTGGCCATAGTAGCTCAATGGTAGAACGGCTGGACGGAAACCAGAAGATCCGTGGTTCAAATCCCGGCTATGGTATTGAAATTTGCATTCTGACTCTACGTTTCCACAATTTAGCCGAAACACGGCCAGTGTGAAAGAACAATTAATTTCCATTGTTGTTGTAGTAATTATTATGAATTATTTATAATACTATACACAAAGACAAAAGTAAAGTCGTGGATCTACACGCAAACCGGTAGAACATGCAAGAACACATCAATGTAAAGATCATCGTAACAAAAGAGTCCTTTAATTGGAATTCTTTTACCAAATTTACTTTTATTTGGTTCCCGAGCACGTTCTGGTTTTCGCTTGTCACTATTTTTCGCGATAATTAAACATTCATTAAAATACAGTTGCAAATGATCACAACAAACGCACAGATAGACGGACCCAGACATACGTAAACCAAGGCAAATTGCCAAAAATAAAGTGCAAAGGAACGTACCAGTACAAGATCTCTAATTGTTGTATAACAAATAAGAACAGCAACATATATTACTCGACAGAGCGTTGAGGCGTATCGACCTTAAGTTACCCAGCGCTGCCGTCGTCCTTTATCGGGTCTTATCTGGTCAATTACAGAAGTGAAATATTAATAGGTTGGTGTACAGTAAGTTACGAAACACAAATAGAGCGATTGGAGGCTGAGTGTGTGTATATGATATGATTTCGCGCCTGCCGTTGTATGACACATTGCTGTCCAGAAGACATGATTACATCTGAACAGAGTATACATACACTGGACTCACCGTGTATGTGCGATAAGCTGAGGTAAACATCTCCGTGTTGCGAATTTTTGCTTTCTAGCTTTGTCATGTAGTACGTGAAGATATTCTGTTTATGCAGCGTTATCAGCAGAAAAACAAACAGCAAGGTATTGTGTTTACTGCAGCGTTTGCGTAACGTCATGCTAAGCAAGTGTTAGAATATCGGCAACCAAGTTTTAGCGTCCAACGTTGTCATGAAAACGTCTCGACTCTAATTGGTCCTTCAAGTCGTTACTATGACAACCGTTATGACGTACTCATCCCCTCCCATATATTTAAAATGCTCTTCCATGTGCTTACTAACTGTCAATCACATTCTAGTTTGGCGACCAGTATAAGCCTTTACTCATAAAATTATATTGCATAACTTTACCTTAGCAGTTTCTTTAGTTTCTTTAATTCGTTTATTTAGTCTATCTGGGCCAAGTGCTTTTCTAGCCTTATATTGCTATAGTGAAAGATATCACGGTTGCGTCAAGCCTGCCCGCCTCGATAGCGTAGATGGTAACATGTCTGCCTCACGTTAAAGAGGTCCCGAGTTCGAATCTTGGTCAGGGTGAGTTACCTGGATAAGAGTTTTTCCGGGGTTTTGCCTTATCCTGAAAGACGAATGTTGGGTAACTCTAAGCTCTACGGACCCTGGGCCCATTTGAGCATCATTTCACCCATTCCATTCATCGTCCCATGTGACTTAATGTTGGAGGACGTAAATTAAAAAAAAGGCGACAAGCCAGACGTAAACAGCTGCCAGCAAGGAAGCTCAAAACGTGCTTGCTGGCGGATTGATACAAACCGCAATGTTTTTGTGCATCCCCACTTTAAGACAGGATAGACTATAGTAAATCACGTAGATGGACACTTTAACGACCAAAACAATCAAAGCATTGCATTATAATGTCAGCATTTCTTTAGGTAGCATGAATATATTATGTAAGCGCTAAATGGTTAATTGGGCGTATAAGTGAGGATTTGCTATTCCTTTTGGAACGCCTTACATCTACAGCGATGCAATTTACCTTAAACCGAGTTTAAAGAACTGATTTAAATATTTACAGACTGGTACGATGTGCCTTTATTTTGTTACTCGTTTGTGCTTTGTTTTCCGCCTCTTGCGATAGCAAGCTCCACTCGCCCTTAATGAAGAAAGTTGGATGGTGTTGTGTGCAACAGGAGGCAATGGAATTACTGAGAGTCACAGTGACCGAATCAGCCATTGTTTCCTTGTTCTCAGTTCTAACAAAAGAGCACGTATCGTGCAACCAAAGCAAAATGAGAAATGAAAGAACAGATTGGCTTGAACAAAAGCCACCTTTCAGCCGCAGACTTTTGCACTTTGCCTACAGGGAAAACAATAAAGTGAAATCAGATACGTGTGCAAGTAATATAATTTAACCTTGTTGATTGTACTAATGGCATTCATTGCCATGGGATGCTGCACAAACATTCACCGGGTTGATCGATGGGAGCAAAATAAACCCACGCGGAGGGATTCAATCAGTAAACGTTATTCTAGGTAGCTACTGTTCATTTCTAAGGTGCCAGTTTGCATTTGACACAATTCTGACTTAACGTCCACTTAAATATTAGTTGTTTTTTTTTTTAATTCAGGCCCTCTAAATATAATTGCTTTTTGCGTGGTTAATACAGAGAAAAACAGACCGCTAAATTCTTAAGGAAACCTTTGTCGGTGTAATAAACAAACCCCAGATAACGTGACCAGTCATACCAACTTTATTGGTGCCCGCTTCGGTAGCGTAGATGGTAGCGTGTCTGCCTCACGTTCAAGAGGTCCCGAGTTCGAATCTCGTTCAGACTGAGTTACCTGGATAAGTTTTTTCCGGGATATTCCCTTATCCTGAAATATGAATGTTGGGTAAATCTAAGCTCTATGAATCCTGGGCTTATTTGAGCATCATTTCACCCATTCCATTCATCGTCTGATATGACTTAACGTTGGCGGACGTAAATTAAAAAAAATAAAACTATCGGAGCTTCAAACAAAATATAAAAGGACCAGAAATACAAACCAAAACTATTTATTTTGATGATATACTTTACCCGCACTTTTTGCTTCGTTACGATAAGCGATTACTTTACAAAAATGTTTGAGGTGAATATTTATTTTCAAATACAGCATGGCTTTGCATTAGTATTCGGAGCATAATGAGAAAACTCTCACCAGTTATGGCTTTTCATGTCAATAAGTCAGTATCACATCTTCGTTCACAAGAGGTACATTCATGTCAATAAGTCAGTAACACATCTTCGTTCACAAGAGGTGCATTCATGTCAATAAGTCAGTATCACATCTTCGTTCACAAGAGGTACATTCATGTCAATAAGTCAGTATCACATCTTCGTTCACAAGAGGTACATTCATGTCAATAAGTCAGTATCACATCTTCGTTCACAAGAGGTACATTAATGTCAATAAGTCAGTAACACATCTTCGTTCACAAGAGGTACATTCATGTCAATAAGTCAGTATCACATCTTCGTTCACAAGAGGTACAATGCTTACTTTGCACCTGTTATGGAATGAATACGTTCCTTCTCATACAACTTCAGAGATTTTGCTGGCACATCTCAGATTCAATGTTTCAGGCTGGGATTGACATTTACACTCGATTTCCCCCCACATTTGCATCACAAGCTAGAAATGGGCGCTCAGAATGAGACTGTTATTATCATCCGCGTCTCATATTGCTACGCAATGTTGGTT
The DNA here is from genome assembly GCA_030765055.1 of Mantis religiosa. Lineage (NCBI taxonomy): Eukaryota > Metazoa > Arthropoda > Insecta > Mantodea > Mantidae > Mantis > Mantis religiosa. The sequence continues at coordinate 621,270 of JAUKNK010000123.1, forward strand.
AGGAGACGTTGGTACCTTCCACAGTGTCGTCAACTGTAAGAATATATCAACCAAGGACTATCTCCTTATTTATGTAAAGCTTGTATAATACTTATACAGTTTAAAATGCTTTCAGTATAAACCACTGAATTTACCATGAACGCAAATGCTTTTTTAGTACAATAAGCAGTTTATGTCAACTTCAAAATTATTGAGTCGTCAGTTAATGCCATATTTTGCACAGTTTATACATAAATGGCTATTTTATAATTTACATGCCTTTATCAACTTTTCTAGCTTAAATTTGTCTCTGCCAACCCACAAATCTAGTCATTTTATCTCTGTATGAGAGCCTTTAGATTCATTACATTGCGATTGCTCACAAATGGTGCTGAATATACAATCTTACTGTAAACCTAGAGATCCTTTTATTTTATATCAACTAGTTGACTTACTTGGCATTTTATAGGCGCATTCTTTAAGAAACGGGTTGAAAATTGGAATAGGGATGGTTTTGAAAGTTATAAGCAGACAACAGCAGCAGTGTTCAACTGCAAGCAAGAAATGAAATTGCTTCCTTCCGTTTCGACAGAATGATCTCGTTCTGCGAGGCTACTGAGTTTCAATGACGGCACTGCGTTGTCATTCTTACGTAGAGAAAATGAAAGGTTTATATATTCCTCCGCCTCCGACTACTAGGCCTGTCTCTGATTGCCTTTGTCACTGGAGGGGGGAAATAACATGTGTAAGAGAAGCGAGCACATGCATTAGAGTATGTACACTTGGTCTATAGTACCACACGTACGTAAGTCATAAGCGTCTAAAATGGTCTAACGATACACATTATTGTATAGGGAGTTGAAAATATGAGTAGAAATAAATGCTTTAAGTTGTAGGTAAGGTGTTCAATAATGTTCTTTCATAAAACAGTAACGTTAAATCTAAAACTGGCAAGGAAGAATATAATTAAAAATAAGATTTGCATAATATTTGGAAGCTGTAAGGTTTTGCTTTTGCCAAGCTTTGTAGTACACTTAAAAAGTACTTTCAGCAACTGGGTAAAATGTGTTGGGAGTTTTAATGTAGCCTGTAACTTTTGCTAGATCCTATAGTACAAATATGCAAAACTGGATAGGCCAAAAAGTTGTGCTTTATAGGTTGAAAATAGGAACTGAAAATAACGGTGGTAGGAAATATTAAAATATTTAGAGAGATTAAGATTCCTGCTATATTCTGAAACACGAGTGTAGCGTGCTTTGTGAAAATCATACTACAATACACAGCGGAATCGGAGGGAAATTACATTATGTGGAATTATAAACACGATACGTAGTTCCCAACGCCTCCAATAACTCAATTGTAAATTTAGCCCTTTGAGTGCCACTAAATGATGTGTCGCCAGAGTAAAGCGTGTGACATGGCCCCGGATTTCGAATACTAAGGGTTGACAAATTTGATCGAAGTTATTTTCGAGGTCTTTTTCGGTCGCTAGCTGAATGCTGCGTTAAATAATTTGATCTGTGAATTTTCCTATCATTCCTTTTATTCCATAAATTTCATTTCTTACTTCTTTATCGCCACACACTGACAATGCACACCAAAAAGATATTCTTCGCTTAGTAGTGTTCGAATATATAAGCGCAATCTTTAGTGTACGTTGCTTATACAAGGCTGTTTAAAAAGAAAGAACAGATTTCAAACATTTATTTCTTTCAAACTACAAAAGATAGAAAAATGATTACAACGTTCACTAAGAGAGAAAAGTTAATCTTTTTTTTTTTTTTTTTTTTTTTTTTTTGTAATTTTACGTCCTCCAACGTTAAGTCATCTTGGACGATGAATGAAATAGATGAAGTGATGCTCAAATGTGTCCGGGGTAGCGTGTCTGCATTACGTTCAAGAGATCCGGAGTTCGAAACTCGGACAGAGTGAGTTACCTGGATAAGGCCTTTTCCGGAGTTTTCCCTTAACCTTAAAGACGAATGTCGGGTAACTGTAAGTTCCATGGACCAGGGATACATTTGAGCATCTTGAGCATCACTTCACCTATTTCATTCATCGCCCGATATGAGAACGATATGTCCGAGGACGTGAAATTAAAAAAAGGTAAACTTTTCTCTCTCAATGAACGTTGGAATCATGTTTCTATCTTTTTTAGCTTGGAATAAATATATTTCTGAAATCTGTTCTTTATTTTTGAACAGCCCTGTATAATTTCCAAATAAAAAGACAAATGGTTTTAACTCACTCATTAATGTTCACCTTTAAATCTCGTTTGAACACAATCCCCCCAAAATCAGAACAAGTTATTCAAATGCAGTCTAACCTTCCCAAGACTGGCTCTTGAAGTATTGATCCTTTTATATCATAAATAATGTGTCCTTTAGGAGGCGTGCTCTGTACCTTCAAATGTGGATATATGGAGATGTTGATGCTACCGTGGTGTGCCCGCCTCGGTAGCGTAGATGGTAGCGTGTCTGCCTCACGTTCAAGAGGTTCCGAGTTCGAATCTCGGTTAGGGTGAATTACCTGGATAAGTTTTTCCGGGGTTTCCGTTATCCTTAAAGAAGAATTTTGGGTAGCTCTAAGCACCTTGGACCCCGGACTCATTTGAGCATCATTTCACCCATTTCATTTATCGTCCGATATGACTTAACGTTGGAGGACGTAAATTACAACAACAAAAACTGTGGTGATGAAGATAGACAGTATATCTCCAAACAAAACTTTGTATTTGGTTGAAACACTAGTAGGTAAAGGGAGGTATTTTCGTGACAAAGGTAATTTCGTGATACTTTTTTAAAGGGATGTCACAGAGAAAACAATTGGTGTTAACTCGTTTTTCACCGTTGGTAGTTGACATATTTGCTCCTAGAGCTGAAAGCTATCGGCAGGTGCGTTAACACCAACTGGGTATCTCTGTGACATCCCTTCGAAAAAGTATTACGAAATTGCCTAAGTCACGAAAATACCTCCCTTTACCATAAGTGGTTTTGAGAGTCACTTCCATTTTGTGAATGTCGTTCATTCTTATCCTGAAGAAAGCACACAATGAAAAATGCGGTCTGCGAAAAAAAAAAGCAGCCAAACTTCCTGAAATAGGTACACAGAGAGGGACGTAGAGTGATAGTGGCGAAAGAATCGGTTTAAGAAAATTGAGATCTACGAAAAGGTCAGTTAACCTTCCTAGAACAGGTACACGAAGAAAGACGTATATAATTTTGCTAGTCCAAAGATTGGGAAATGTATAATGGAAATCCATAATTTTAATCGAGGCACTTTTAATTAGAATTTAGGCTTCTGCTCTACCTTAGTAATTGTAAGAAATACTGAAAAGCAGGCTTACATTTAAAGTAAATGTAACTACGTCCCTCTTCATGTACTACTTATTCTACATATAGGTATTGCCAAACAAATTGGCATATAGAGTTTTCAAATAGCAAAGTAAGGAGCGAGTCATTTACTCTGTGATCCTTCCAACGCACCTCACACCCTGGCGTTGATTCCGAGTCAGCAGTAGTTAGGTAGCTCCGTGTGTGTGCGGAAAGTTGATCCTCTGACACTGCTCACACCAGGCTATATCACTATCAGTTATATCCGTAGGGGAGGGAATCCGTCCCCTTCAGCTGCCGTGGTGCGGGCGCTGCGGACCCCTAGTACTCGTGGTACCTCTAAGTTTACTAGAGGAACCTCGGGCCGAACATTCGAGCCCCTCCCTAATAGGGAGTTGTTCGGATTGGGTTGGACTCGAGGGGTCAGTAGTTCCCGATACCCGTGGGAGATCGGGTACGTCTCCAGTCGGAGTTGAGGGAAGCCATTAATATTCCCGCGTACTAGCCAGCATAGCTAGTAGAAGGTGTGCTAGATCACTAGGCGGCCCCACCAAGGTCATATCGGTAGCCTTCCCATTTTGGAGTTGGCGCGCGTAAATGGCGTATCCACTTCCAACCCGTCTTGAGTCCACAGGACCAGATTGGGGGGCTTGTTAGTCTCTAGGTCTTGCCCTATGGAAAGCTGGGCGCCCTTTTGGGACAGCTCGGTAACTCCCAGGTAGAAGGAGGCCCGGGTCCTTGGTCCTACGGGTCCAGGACTAATGGGAGTAGATCCTCTGGCATGAGTTGAATTGAATCACTTATATATCACTGCTGTCTTCTAAAGGCTCTATGACGACATTTCACCTTCACTATCACGAACAATAAGCAGACACTCGTATAAAACATTTCTCTTCTCTTCTAAATGACAAATTCGTAAAACTTCCGTGCTTGATTCGCTATTTGCAGTAAGTAACTGAGTATCCTTACTGACTGCGCACTGTAACTAATCACTTGTTTCTGGTACTTAATGAGTCTGAGAGGCGCGAGGTTCAAGACAATATATACAACCCTTGCTGGTATAGGCTCGTCCACTAGTTCCAAAGAATTTTTCACGTGCCAAATTGTTTGGTGAGAACTATAATCAATTCTTGGAATTGCCTTCTCTGTTACGTGCTACCTGACATGCAGTGTGCGATATATGACCACCTTTTCCACATCTTCGAGTTCCCTTAAGTCTATACCAGTCTCTCTCAAGTATAAAACAATCCTCATAGATTCGTCGTTTACTACCTGAACTGATTTAAAACACCTAGATCCGGTTTCACCAGACAATATTTAAAATAGCTTTCAAGCTTCATAGTTTAGACCACCGTTAGCGTAAATAATAGAAATAAATTATTCCTTCACACTGTGTGTAGGACACGATTTGGAATGATAGAGCCAGACTGAAGGATTCGGTGCCATAGCCGGGATATGAACCACCGATCTCGCGGTCTCCGGCTGGTTGCTTTTAACCATTGCACTGTCACGCCAACAAGCCAGCATTATACTAAATATATGTTTGCGCTAAACCAGTAGGAGATTCCATATACATGAGATACATACCAAAATGGTACTATGCGTTAAGTACTTTTAAGTCAAAATCTTCGTAGTTTAGGCCACTGCAAGGCCAATTGATGTAACAACATTAATGGCTTCTAGGCCACTGAATCTCTACTTTTAGTCGTGTTTTAAGAGGCCACGTTCCAAAAGGATAATTGCATGAAAAGTTTCTTAGAGAAGTGAACAAAATAATAAGTTATTCTTTCATTTAAATTTCTGATCATTTTAGCAAAATTTTCTTCAAAATTGATTAGTAAAACCGGCCTGTAAATAAAACTATCGTTTTTGCTTTCCACACCTGACAAGAAATTCCAGCCTTCTACACTTCTTAAGAGACAGGCGTAGAAATTCCAATGGTCAGATTAATTAAATGGAGTTTCACTAAGGCATAATACATTATTTGACCTTAGCCACACCTGACCTCATGTTTAGCGCTATTGCTGCTTTATTTCGTGAACATGTGACGTCATGGCAGTTCGGCATATTGATTTGTAAGCACATTCTCCCATGGGAATGCATACAGCGGTATATGACGCAAACAATGAAAAATTACATGACTGGAAACACATCTAGAGTAAGCAAACCTTATTAGCCGTAAACAGTGAGGGCAACCACATTATTGTGATTATGTTAGTTTCGCTTCTAATAGCAGAGGATATTATAATTAGGAGGCATTAGTACTAAATGAGGTTAATGTTGCACAAATTTAACTACCAATACCGTATACCTCTATCGTTAATTACAGTGCCACAATCTCTTCAAGTACTTGTCAGGGAAAAATTCAATGGTCAATTATCAGCATACATTACGCCATTTAAATTACTTTCATAAATGATGAGAAAGAAAAACACAAATGTCTACTTGAAAGTTATACTGAAGAAGAAAAAGAGATTTTCTGTTACATTCTTAGAACTTCCTCCAAGAACTACCTATAGCCTATAGTTTATCAGGTTTTCTGCAGGTTTACAATTCACTCTCGATAACTCGCATGTGGATAATTCGCAGATGTCAACTATTATTTGTTATTGTGTATTTATTTACTTTAATGTAATATGTAATATTTTATTTCACTTAAACCTAGCCATGTCAACCCTTATTACAGAACTTATAGTACTCCAACGGTACTTTGTGAACACCACAGGGAACAAAATATGTGAGCTATTTTTAAATCAAGTTTATTTTAAAATTTGGTATTGTATCTTGCAATGTTTATAAAGATAATATTTAACATTAACTTTTTATTTTAATTTTTAGTACGAAACACATTAGGTATTTAGAATAAAATAACATATTTTTCCCTGTGTTCATTTCGGGTATTTATGTTGCCAGATCTAATTGTTTTAGTTGCAGAAATCTGATCCTGCTCATAGTTGAAGTATCTATATATGAGTCTGTCGGAAATATTGTACCAGAGGTTTGAAATACAGGTGTTACTGTCACCTTCTACCCCCATGAAGAAGTCTTATGTGTTGCATAAACTCACAGATATTTGTTTCTGGTACACTTATTCTCATTCTTTCTTCATTGGTATCTTTTATGACGATGCTTACAAGTTCTGAAGTTAATAATTTTTCAAAGGATTCCATAAAACTTTTCAAATTACCCTCATTTTGTAGTCCCCGTTCTTTTACAATATTTTGTTCTACACGTCTTGCAGGCCAAGGAGACTAATATATGTAAATCCTTCCACTAGTTGTAACTGACGTCATCTTCAACTACACTATAACTTACATCTTCTGCAGCATCCTCCTCCTCCTGCTTCTCTTCCCTCTCATCATCATCATCATCATCATCATCATCATCATCATCATCATCATCATCATCATCATCATCATCATCATCATCATCATCATCATCATCATCATCATCATCATCATCATGTGAGAAAATTGATTCATAAACTTGTTTACGCGAAGTATTTTGATCTTCTGTTTTACTTACTGCCTCACAGCTACCATCAAATTCAAAATCAGTAACAGTTACATTTTCAAATATATTCGTTATTTATTTATCAGTGAAATAATGTAGAGATACCTGAAATAACTTGGAAAATCACGTCAAATATAATGAGTAAAAACTGCCAGACCAAACAAGAATGAGAATAATAATACAAACCGACTCCATTGTTGATACAAACAAAATTAGGGTCATATAGTCAGTGTTGTAGAATCAATCTAAGAATTGAAATACTAGACATTTTATGCATCACACGAGCTACCGACGGGGTGGGGGTGCTTTATGACCACCTTAATATTTCATTGTTTATATTGTTTTTCAAAAATGCCAACAAAGAAACCCCTGAAACAATTTCAGTAAAAGAAACGGCGATTGACAATAAATATTAACTGCATGCCTGTAAATCAGAACATTAAAAGACAATTTAAAAGATTACAGAAGCGCCCTCCCGTTTGGTATCGCTCGCCCACATCATGCACACAAGGTCCGGAAAGTGTTGGAAAACTCAAAACAACAATAATGGATATATCGAAAATGGCTGATGACAAAGAAAGTTATTTGTAATATACCTGTTCTATGTTTTAAACAGCGCTTAATCTTATGGTTCACTGCTTTTCAAAACTTTATGAAAATCACTTCTTCATTGGATTCTTTTTCCAGAAACAGTGATAATTAGGGTTGCCAGATCTCTGGGCGCCACCTGGAGTGTTCGGGTTTGGATTGAATTCTCCGGGTATACTGGCCAATGACTTTAATCTATGGGCTTGAACATGGCCTTAGTCTTTAATTATTTTGAATAATTATGTTTGATTGTTAATTTCTTAGTGTAACAAAACGCTGCGTTTCTATTCTTATTCGACCATTTTTCATTGTTTCGTGTGCAGGTAATATTAGTCTGGCACAATAAATAAACACTGGCAAGTTACGGCAACGTGGCAACTGGCATCTGTTTTTGTGTACGCTCGCTCGTTCTTTGTCTGTTATCAACTGATTCAGTTTACCGGTATTTGTTGGAACACTCGGATCGTGCGTCTTCTCAGTGCAGCGGGATCCTAAAAACATATGAATAATAAGTTACGCTTATTATTGTTTAGTATTACTTTTATTTGGTGTGGTATAGGTTCGGTTAGTGGTAATGACAGCAGTACTATTAGCAGTAAGTAGTAGTACACCTTTATTATCTGAGTAAAAATTGTCACCGTAATAATTAACACAACATTCTCTTTAAAAATTTAGAGTTTGTCCCAAATTACACAAAGTAGGTCAGTGTTTCCATTTTGTTTCCTCCGTGATCCGTTGTTTGGTCTCAGGAGCTACCTCGAAGTCATTCTGTGGTAATGTTAAAAGAAACGTAATGTTTGATTCTAAAACACTATATGCTAAGAAAGCTATGCACTATTTAAAAGCGCGAACGTTATAAATGTTCATCATTGGGGAAATTTCAAATGATACTCTCAGTTTTGGAAAATTAAGTAAACTTAATGCATAGGTTAGGTAAGACAAGAAGGTAAAGATATAAACGGAGATTGAATATATGTAGACGATTAATGATAGTACGACAGCGAAAACAGAAGTTTTTCTTCGTAAGAGAGGGACTCTGTATATTTGATTCAATAATTAAAGTTATGCATGTACATGCGATCATAAGAAGATAACCTTCCACTATGTTTATGTTGAAACTGGTGATTAAAATTTTAATAACATCTTTAAAATTTGAATAAATTGTCAGTTTTAATACAGAGAAGACTTAAAATATGTACTAATAGTTGCAAAATCTGCTAAATCTAAAGATGCTTTCTGACAGATTATATATTTTAATTAGCACAAAAAATATGTTTAGACAATGATGTGTTAATCGTAACGGTGTTTAGTCAAACACAAAACATAATTTGAGAACCTTTAAATGAAGGAGAACATTTATATACATATTTGGTGGTGATTTGGAAACATAATTAAATGCTTTTCTCCTTTGCAGCTGGTGGCTAACTGCTTGTTACTGCTGACGTCGAACCTACTGGGTCTAATGTCCTACTACCTGGCCGATAAGCAGCAACGCCGGGCCTTTTTGGAGACCCGCCAGTCCCTTGAAATGAAACTGGTAATTGAAGAGCAGTCTGCAGAACAGGTTAGTCCTTGTCGTTATAAAATTGTATTTCCTTTGCTTCATTCTTTTGTAACATTCAAACAGTATAGAAACTATTAATTTAAGGAATGACAAATAATAACAATTCCAACTTTAATTTTGATATACTCTGTCATTGCTTTTTAATTGGATACGTATTTAATTATTTTAGGCACTATTCATGAAGTTTAAAATATATTTTAAACGTTGTCTGATTCTGTAGCTTGAAATCTGTACATTGCAAAACGCTTCATAACTACTGTATGCATTCTGGAGTAGATGCTGGTTTAGCTAATATTTTAGCTTTTCCTCACAATAAAAGTGTCCGAATAACCAAACCTGCAGGTTCTTTATGCAAATAAACTTGAGGATTTTGCTCCATTCTTGCTTTGAAAATATTCCTTATAAACGACATTCTCGATATACATTAACCACCGATTTCTTAAAAAGAATTGAAGTTAACTAAATTAAATTTGGAATTGAAAAAATCTACACCTCAGAGCTGCTATTGATAAGGTATTGTTGATAAATGTTAAAATGTGTAATAGAGAAGAATATGCACCGTCTTTAACAACAGTCAAGTTGCATCTTCAGAAAACTCAGAAGGACAGAATCCACATCCTATAAATATTTGAGTCTAAAAACTTAAATAATTTCTGATATATTTAATAGCTAATGAGGTTACTAAATTTAATATTAGCCTTTAATCTACCCTTATCCACTGCAGTACAAATTTTCCCAATTCTCGTTAAACAAATGCATTGATGTATAGCACTCGTCTAAACTTTTTTTTTCTGCTTCTAATGTAGGAAATATGAAAAATAAACATATACAGTCGAAGCACTTAAACGATTGTGGGATGGCGTTTTAACCAACAACTATTTATTGTTGTACAAGATTTAGTTCATATAAATTAAGATCAGTTTTTGTAGAGGTGTTTTATTATACATTTTGATACAGCAGACTAAAGCGATAAGCAGATCTCCCTAAAGTTGGTCGCTATGTGATGCCTTTGCAACTCCAAATTGTTATGACATGGACGTTTAACACTTTATTTACTTATTTGAAAGTCTCTGTCATATCTGAAATTACCAACATGATTCAGAATAAGAAATAAGGAATTAAATGCTTTTAGCAACAAATACACATTCGGTATACATAAGTATTATAATAGAAAAAAGCAACATATTTTACACTGTCATTACTTTCTCGACTTCCATTTGTGCAAGTTATATTTACAAATGCTTACCCTCTATTTACTTCATGTTAATCGAAGTAGAAATGGATCTGTTGTATATTTCCTTTCTGGCACAATGAGGATACAGGAATATTTAAGCGAAAGTCAAACCTTTTAAAACCTGTTCGTTATCCAATGCCTTTGGAATTCCATCCTTTTAGCATGGTCAAGACATAAATGAAAGAATAACTTTATATTTTGGAAAGGTATAAGTATTTGAACATTCAAACCTATATCAAGAAATATCTAGTATATGGTTATTTCTACACACACACACACACACACACACACACACACACACACACACACACACACACACACACACACACACACACTTCACATACTTCCGGTCCGTTCACTCACACGGCGCTCCTCACGGCTGCTCGCCAAGAACTGAGCTGACTCGCCAACTACAGGCCTTATATAGGGAAGATCGCCGTTTCTGGAAGGTTCGCGGCGCGCACAACTATCCCGAGGTTTCCAGACGTCTGGTGGGAGGGGAAAGAGACGGTACAGGGCTCGTGCCGCTCTCCTAATCATCCCTTCAGTTATTGACACGTGAGGGTAGGCGTGGCCTAAATGCTTCTCGTCTGGCCTTACTGCCGGCCGGTTCTATCGGGAGTTCCGACGTTCGGGTGACAGTGTATTATATGCACCTTAAAGTGACATCTCGTGTGCTGTGGCTTCCTTGCGATTTATTACATCTACCTGCCCCTAAGAGGAATGGATGAAGTGAAGGAGTTCGGGCCACATCTCTAATATTTGCTTTTCCAAAGACTAGTTCAACTACTGGAACTACCTAGAGAGACCGACGAAGGACCTGTGCCTAGTGTCCACAGAGAACGCTCTTTCCTTGGATCAAGTATCTGCGCCATCTGTGCGGCACTGCCGTTCACCAGACAACTAAAAGAACACCAGAAGTAATAGAACGAAACGGAAGTAAGGGAAATGATGTAAAGAGAATTGTCGTATATGAGAAATGTACCCCAGATCTGTCCAGCCAGGAGAAACCTAAGTTTAGAGTGAGTGTTCAAACGGAATAGAACCCATGACCTACCGAATGTGAGCCTCTCACATTACGATGGAGCCACCTCGTTAAGTGGCCGGGATACCTAGGGCCGAGTTACTCGACATTGTTCTTCAAAAGTATAGCTCCAGAAACTTTATCATAAGTGGAATTTGAACTCTTAAGGGAGATAAGGAGGTGGGCTGTAATTTACTACTGTTTAAATGTGTAGTACATATACATATATCAGGTGGTAGTATTGTGCTTATATTCAAAACAGAAGGAAAACTAAGTTTCGTACTTTAAGGCACAAGACTGATATAAAACTGCAGAAGGAAGTGTTCTGTAATAAAATGGTGATTTGTTGGAGGAAAGTAGGAAGAAAGGAATAGGAAACAGGCTGGTGGCTCAAAGGGTGTTAGAATATGGATTAGCCTGTGTTGTTCATTATAGTTGCAAGACACGGTTTCCCTACACAGCTACTTAACTTTGTCCTCTTCCTCTGCCACCCACAAGCTCTATTCTAATGAAGGGATTACAACGCAAGTGGGACTCAGACTTCCTACCTAAAGCTTGGGTGCGTTCGCACAAAGAAAGTCAATCCTTTCACGCAGAATTTGTACTTTTCAGCATTACAGATTTTGATAGACCAACTATGCATATATCTGTAACGGTTAACAAGATGGATGACGTTTCCTCTATACATCTAGTCAGAAGGCACTCTGCGTCCCATTTTTAGCATTTGAGCAGCTGTTTTAGAGTAATTTTTATGGTAATCACTTTATATGCAAAGTGTTATACATGTAATAAATGGTATATTTACTAACCCACTGGAATTCCTTCAAAACTTACAGATTCATATAATCAATTCTCGTCAATACTTTGCAATGCAGAAACCATGTCTATCCTTCTTTTCTTGTATTTCTGTCTTTCTCAAATTATTTTTGACGTATTTTCTTTAATTTTCCATTTTTTATTCTCTAGCATTATATATAGCAGGTAGAATTAGTACTTTAAATTCTACAGGTTAAAAAAGGATATGACTTCAATAATTTTACACCTCATTTAATATTATAATTAAAAGAAATGCCAATGTTCCAAAATTTTTAGTCAAATTACCTCCACACGAAGTAGATTAAAAAACATTTTGGTAAGCATGTTTTATAGAAGAGAGCCTACGAAATTGAATGTCACATCGGTTTTTTCCCTTTGGCAGCTGTAAATGACAGTAATCATTATTGATTAATTGTCGCCTGTCTTCCACTTGTTAACGCTAGACTGTCCGGCAGATTTACCCTCATTCAGTTAATGTCTGCTGGAATTATTTTTCTCCTGGCATCATCATGTATTGGACCAAACGGTCTGGATATATATTCAACAAAGGCTGGTCCGACTATCTTTTTCTTGGTCCTCCTAAGTTTCTATATGCAACTGTTTTATAATAATATTCGTTAATACAAAATGTTTATTCTCTTATCCACTTCATATTAATCGGGAATAAAATTTGCTCAAATTGTGTTATCAACTATTTCTTTTAAGTAAAAGGATTTACAGAATTAAAAGAATGCAGTTTCTTTAAGCAACAGTCAAAAGTTTTAAGAGCGGTTTACCATTTTATGGCTTTGAATTCCTTCACTTTGTGTCGCTCTGGGTGGCTCAGTTGATCAGATTTCCACTTAATGACCCCAAGTGAGTTCAATATTACAAGTGACAATTGTTCTAACAAATCTATCATCCATGGATAAGCTGACGACAGATATCCACATCACGTTCAGCCTGTGGAGGTGTCAGTTCACGACGTACAGATCTACAGCTTTTGTATGGTTTTCCAAGTTCTTAGTGTGGCAATGTATTGTATCTTTTGATGCTCCAAGTTCTTCTGAAAGCCTATGGCTATTTTTTGCGCAATTCCTCGCAAAACTTGGCTTCTATCCTCACCAAGACATTTCGGCTCGTACAGGGCATGCTGCTACGACAGTGCTGCGTGTGTGGAAGCAGTGGATAGATGAAATTCGTACGCAGCGAAGAGCGGAAACTGGACCACGAAAACTAACCACAGCACGGGATGACCCTCATCTTGTTCTTATGGCCATGACGGACCGTACAGCTTCATCCACAGTGTTGGGTCGACGCTGGAGCACTGCAACAGGTGTGAACTTGTCTGTATTATCGGTTCGTCGCCGTCTGCTGCAGGTTGGACTGGTTGCACGCACGCCATTACGTCGGCTTCCATTGTCCAGAAACCACAAGCCCCTCCGACTGCAATGTGCACGTGAACACCATCACTTGGGTGCTGAGTGGCAGGATGTAGTCTTTTAGGATGAGTCCCGCTTCAGCGTGTCCTACAGTGATGGCCGCATACGTGACCAGCGGTACCGTGGTGAGCGCATCCTGGAGGACTGCATTGTTGAGCGACATATCGGATAACACCAGGTGTGATGGTTTGGAGCGCCATTGGTTACAACAACCGATCTCGCCTCCTACGAATTGAGAGCGCTTTAAACAGAAACTGGTAGCTAAGGATGGTTGAAGAGCCTGAGATACTCCCCCTGCTTCAGGCATCTCCCCAAGTCATATTTCAACAGGAAAATGCCCGGCCATATATTGTAAGGAATGTACAAACCTTGTTCGAAGAGCATTGGGTACCATTGCTATCGTGGCCTGCACGTTCGCCTGACATGTTGCCCATCGAACATGTCTGGGATATGGTTGGTCGACACCTGGTGCATCATGGTCACGGAATTGTGGACTCGAATACAAACTGTGTGGAGTGAAATCCCTCAGCAATGTATTCAGAAACTTTTTGATGCAGTGCCACGGCGTATAGCAGGTCTAATTGTAGCAAACTGAGGTCACATGAAATACTGAATATTAGCGCTCAAAGTTCATGTGCCGGTTTGAAAAGTTAATGATCTGCTGGTTGCCATGTACTTAAACTGTGGTATTAAATTCATTGAATTCATGCGTATCCTTCTTGGTGTTGCAATTTTCACAAACAGTAGTGTATAAAGGATAGTTTAGAAGATCTGAACAAATATAAAGCTTGCTATTTATCCCAAATGTTGTCTTCATCTTTCTATTACGTAGTTACCTACAGAAGGAGAGGAAGTATCTGTTATATTTCACTCAAACGTTCAATATCGACATTTCACTGGACATACATGCTTTGATGTTACTTGAATCCCAAAAGGATTTTTTGGAAAGTGGCCTGTGTTTATGTGTGCATGCGCATGTGGGCGTCTGTGAGCAAAGTAACTCAAAAACTAAACTCGGTTAAATACCAAACCAGGCATTTAATTTCAACATCTCACAGAAAGATTTTGAAGAAAATCTTCCCCAACTGATACTAATTTACGACCGAGCGGGATGGCTCAGAAGTTTTCGTCTGTGGCCCGCATTCGAGAGGACCGGGTTCGATTCCCATGGCCGACCTACCTGACCCATGGTCTTTTTCGGGGAATTTCTCGGGTCGGCAGGCAAATACTGGGTAGGTTAATAACATCCCGCGAATTTCCATTTCATCTCAATTATCACTTCATATCATCTCTCATCAGTATAGAAGTGTCTCGGCGTTGTGGTGACTTCTTGGGTCGGCCGCCCTCTGTCTCCTCTCGCGTCATCCTTCCTCCCGGGGATACTCCATTTGGGGCTTAGGCACAATAAACCACAGGTTTAGGTTTCGTGTCCCCTCAGTAGCAATCCTAATACTACTCTATTAATGGAAACTTTTTCGGAAATTTTGATTTTCTCAAAAATGGCCACTGGTTTTGATTCAAAATGCCCATAGTTTATCGTATTTACATGCTAAATACAGTGTTTATCTTGAATTTTATGAAGGGCGTAAATTACCAAAAAGAAGTCATCTTAATTTTCGATGTGTTTTGGGGAACTGGTAATTCGTAAGATAGACAGGAGTTTACTACACAAAAGACGTAGGTCTTTGTTAAAACACACCGTTTATAGCAATTTTACTTTGTGCGGAGATAAATATTTTCGAAGTGTCCCTTGCTATGGGTTTGCATTATATAATAGCTCTGCTTTTGTCAAATAGAAAGTCGTCCTTCATTCGTTTTGGTCTCCTGCCTATGCAAAGAGAATACAAATACAATTTCCTCACATTGCGACATCTTTGAAAAGTTTTGCCTGTCGCTATCAATTATTGTGTATGCATTGAACTGTACAAGAACATTAATAAGAAATAGCAGCATACATACGCTATTTTTAAGTATAGAGAGTAGAGAAAGCAATGCGACTGCTATATATAAGAGTTATTTTAAGCTGTGTTATTTAAATTTACATATACACTATATAAGCTATCTAAAAACACATTTTTTGTTTAGAGAGATCTTTAGAATATATGTTTAGATTGAAATCTCAACAGTGAATTTTTGTCTTCCATGTCCTTTTTCCTGTTCTTCCTTTTTTAATTTACGTCTTCCTACGTTGTCATACCGGACGATTGATGAAATGGGTGAAGTGATGGTCAAATGAGTCCAGGGTCCATGGGGTTTGAATTACCCGAAATTGATATATCAGGAATAAGGGAGAACCCCAGGAAAATCTTATCTATATAACTCGCCCTGACCGAGATTCGAACTTGGGACCCCTTGAGCGTGAGAGTGTCAGATACGCTATTAGTGGCGGGCCTGCACGTCCTTTCTAGGAATGTGGTAGAGAAAGCAAAAATGACTTGTTATCAATAATATCACCATTATTTTTAACTTAAGTCTTCAACGAAAAAAAAAGTAGCTCATTTGCAGTGTTAGGCTTCGCCCACTTTTCGACGTGTCTAAAGCAACTTGGCAAGAGACATGACACAATACTCTCCTTTCTAAATGAGCCAAGTGCACACATTTACTACCACCATGGCGTATACTGTCAGGAGCGGAAACGTTGGTTAACTCGATTCCCAAGTACCTTTAGAAATTATCTTGGCTCGCATTCCATTGTTTGTTTTGTATTTTCCCCTCAGGTTGCCTTTAATTTTGCAGAGTTAGCGTAGATACCCTTACTACATCCATTGCACAACAAAGGTACAAAACGTGCAATGCACATCCTAGAAACTAACAATACGCTTATCTATGTCTGTGCAACAAGCAAAAGCTTATTCTCTACCGAAGTAAATTGATATGCAATGCTGACGCCATGCGATGAAGTATTTCAGAGGGTTTGGCATGCCAGATTCAATTTCCATTCTAATCAATGCACCTTCGCTCTTCCTTTGTTCAAATGCTCACAATAGATCTATATCGCAATCAGAGCTATTCTATTGTGTTCCACTGAAGGCTTTTCAGCTATCGTACTAAAATAGCTCACGAAATTCCATTGCTAGAATACATAAATAAACAAGTACCATAATATTACATATTTTTGCATTGTCTTCGACGTGTCTATAGTAAATAGAAGAATTAATAGTTTCTATACTATATTTCACCGAAATATAGCTTTTGAAAGGTTCATTCAAAAAAAATCTGACTGCTGCACTAACACGAGTTACACATTCAATTGCGTATTAGTTGGCACAAAACCTATTACTTCGAAAGCTTATTTATCAATCTATTTCAATGTAAACGAAATAAAACTCTGAAAAGGCAGCTATATTACACATTTGTTACAGACAAAAAGGAATGGCAGCAGACAAATGTTTGGAAATGCCTTTACAATTCCATACTCTTTACATACAATCGCGATGAACAACTGAAAAACGACAGGACTTTAACATAATGACAAAGTAGATATTAAATAATGCAAAACAAGAATAACAGATATCTTGAAAAAATGGCTTATGCCACAGAAAGGCTGTTCGAAATGAATAGTTTCCTTTAAAGGGATATACACTACTTGTGTACCATGTACGTTTTTGTTATCGCTTAGACTATACCAGTTATACAAGATGAAATGTATAAAACTCCTTTCGAATGTCTGGACTTCATAGACCTGTTCTTAGAAAATTCAACATATAAATTTTATTTTTCATATAAATATCTGAAATATATGGAATTTTATAGAAAATTGCTAGAGATGTTTTTAACAGAAAAAAATTCTGAGGGAGATTCATAAAACGAACTTTGGAAAAGCAGGATATTCTTTTAAAAAATCTGTGTGAAATCTTTGGAAGACATTGAGCTTAAATGATAAGTTTGGTAAAATAAGACATTAAACTCTCCTGGCGACGAATGTATTTAAGATGTCCTCGGGCTTCAAGCCAGCTGTAAAGACGAGTGCACATCGACGTTTAAAGCGTCAGATAAGGCTACCGCTACAGCCTGCATCCCGTTTACGGCAATCTATCCGGTAAAATCAGCAGAATTCTCGCCAAATACAAATCCAGGACCATTCACAAGCCACCTCCGAAGATGCTAGTTAAAGACAAATTGGACTTCCAAGTTCCGGGAGTGTACCGCATTATCTGTGAATGGGGGATACCATATATAGGACAAACCGAGATTATCGCAACCAGGCTAAACGAACATGCACGTACCATTCGTTTAATGCAACCTTTGAAGTCTGGACTGGCAGAGCATTGCTTTGATAAGGACCATAGCGCCAACTTTCGGGAAATGACCATTCATTCATTCATTCATTCATTCATTCATTCATTCATTCATTCATTCATTCATTCATTCATTCATTCATTCATTTCTGTTGGCAGGCTGAGGCACAGCCTGTGGTGCGTCATGCGTGTACCTGTCCTAGGAGGGACTTAACCACATATGACGGGAATGTGGGTTTTGCAGGATGACCGTTTGAATTTAGGTTGATGAAAGAAGGGAGGCAGCCTAAGCTCCTCAAGGGTTGAGAAATAAGGTGCAACAGCCAGTTGTGCACCGCTGGGTGAACATTTTGAAAGGAAAAGAAACATTAATTGAATTATAATAATCCAGGAAATTCTTGAGTGGAAATAATTTTAAGCTGGTTGCATAACCTTAGGGTTACCGTTTATACCCACAAGTCATGCGGGGAAGCCAGTACCGCCTTAAGCGGCGTTCATTGGGACGATAATCCCGAAGAGATGTAACCAGGGCGCTCTGGTGGTGAGGTAAACTCTCGCAGAATTTCTTGGCCCGGCGTCTAATTACATCCTCCACGTGGAAAATGACCATTGTGGCAAGATGCAGCAGTTACTGCTAGCGAAGAGTTAAGGAGGCTTTGGCAATTTCTTCGAATAGGGGCACGTTTAATATTGATGCTGAATTTCAGTTCAGTTCCTCTTGGAAACCGACCTTAAAAATGGAAATTAATTGGCCCAAGACGTATAAATTTATACAGCTTGAACGTAAAATTAAGAAGTCACATTTTATATGACCTAATTTTGTTTCCTACACCCACGCCATCTCCTGACCTAGTATTTAATTACTACAAAACAGTCTTTTGTTCTATTAGAGGGATTAGAGTATTGGTAGTGTTTTGTTTTTCTTAACTTTGATATATCATTTCAGTATTTTAATAAAATTTACAGCTTTATTTAGTTCATTCAACCTGATGATGAGAGAGATGCACGTTCGAATTAATTAATCGTCTTTACGCCAGGCTTAAAGCCCGAGAACATCTTGAGTGTGAGAAGCTTGGCGATTACCCCAATTTTCACCTTTGACACTTCATAGGGATACGCGCGTACGCACACACACCTTCACCCTTTTCTAAAACTTTAAAGTGAAAGCTGAGTAAAGAGTTCTTGAGTGGAATGATTTATTGCTATGCACTTGTAGAGAAAATAGAATTATCTTTATAGAAAAATGTTTACTATGTGCGCATGAGTGAACATGTGTGTGTGTGTGTGTGAGAGAGAGAGAGAGAGAGAGAGAGAGTGACAGAGAGAGAGTGACAGAGAGAGAGCAGTATACCCAACTCAAAAACAAAAAGTACGTAGATGAAAAACCAAAATTTTGTATATTAAATTCAGCATCTTCCAAGGGTGACACACTAAGATTTTCAAGAAAATCCCCACCTCTTACTAACCTTTACATGGAAAACATTTTATGATTTTTGGGTTTCTCATAATTAACTACAGCAATTATATTTGAGATAAAGGGAGACAAGAAAAGTGAAATCTAAGAAAAGACAGATAATTGTTTGGATAGGTAGGGCAATTTCAAAAAGCATTCGCCCTTTCACCACAATGAAGCACAAGTTTTGATGAACATGAGGCTATAAAATTACTTTTAATTTAATTTCTTCTTATAGGCCTACGGCCACTTTAATTCAGAATTTCAGAGTCTCTCCCTATTTTCCTCGGTCTCCCAGAGGATCTTTTCCCCTCCATTGGTACATTTCTTTTTGGTTCCATTTATACCCCCCCCCCCCCTTTCATATGCATTGGTCATATCTGCGGCCGTTCTCCTTTGGAACATATCGATGGTTTTAACTCGTATACGTTGGGTTGCTTGTACTCTGTATTTTAAACATTTGATCACGCAGACATTCATACTTCCAGACTCTTGGGAAGATGAGGAATCATTTTGGTGGGAGAAAAAGCTGATTTTATTCGAATTTTATACACGTATGCCCTACATTTCATGCATAAAGGCATTCTTATGTAAGAACGTTTTGCTTTATTTCTTGTGTGCATATGTATACGTCAATTAATTTCATTGGTAGAGCACTCTAAATAACTGTATAAAGAGAAAACAATTCTGACATTAGAAATCAGTGAACCATTATTTATTATTAAATGAAAGGATTCTTTTTCTGGCATATATAGTTTTCCAAAGGGATTGACTCCGTGTTCTGAAAGTTCAGATTATTTCGTTACATGTGTTAAAGATTTTTGTATTATGTGAAAATTATGTATTGTGTTATGAAACAACTATGTGACAGAAAAGAAGATACAGTTTTAAAATTTAAAGTAATGCGTTTAACCGATTGAGAGGGTGCCGCGATAACATGTGTGACTCCCAGTCGCAAGGTGTCGGGTTCGATTCCCTACGACTGACAATTATGACGAGTTTTTTGTGGTTTCCCCATGTCACTTCGGCGAGTAGTACTAGAGTATTTACTTTCATATCACGATTTCATTTCAATCATTTCCCTAAACTTTATTTCTATATCATCTATCATGCATGTTTTCAGGCCCGTGATGGATACTGTTCCGGACAGGTGGTGCGGAAGCTTGTGCATTATAATTGCTATTCTCTGCGCTGGGCGGCATTGTGTAGCCGCTGTCCTCACTGGGGGGAGGTAGTTGGTCCACACTCGACCCAGAATGGTGATTTTGCAGCGGGTTCTGCACCAGGCATGAACTCTCAAAACTTAGGGACTTCCGCGCGTCTCTGTGACGTTTATGCCTTCGACCTGTAGACTCCTTTCATCGCTTCCTGCTTTGGGTTGTTAGCCGCATAGATCTTTGTAGAGGTCACTGGAAATGTCCCACTTTCTGGCCTACTCTTGACCGTTTTCTATAATTATCATTTCAAATTTACTCGACCATTCATTCCTCCACCACAAATAGTTACTTATATATTATGCAGCATGGTCGACGTTTTACTAGCTTTTTGTGAATATAGGAACATTTATAGCAGTTATTTGAAATGGTCTGGTTCTCGAAATTACAATCATGTGTGGTAAAGCATTGGATTCGATATAAAATATCCTGATCATTGGACAATAATTCTATAAAGAACGAGAAGTAAGTGACATTAGCTAAAAAAATACCAGTGCAGCGTCGGGTAAGTCAACTAGTTTTGCAAAACTGGCAAACGTAACCGGCAGGCAATATCGTATTATACAGAAAAAAGTGTAGCTCTCATTAAGGTGCACAATTTATATAAAATTAAAGGGTTGTGTATGTCAGTCACATGTGTTTTATTGATTTGAAGTAAAAACTTCCCCTTTTTCGCGTGTTAAGTCTCCAATTTTTTCCCCCATGGTGAGATAAAAAGCATTAAACTTCACAACCATTCACGTAGCGATTCGAAAAAAAGGCTGATCTCCTTTACGACATACATGTGTATTTTATCAAGGTCTACATTTTTCGACTCACTCACTCTTATTGTTTACCAATTAGGCAAAAGTTAACTAGAAAGAGTAGGACTTTTGATGACTTTCCCAGAAATCCAAGTAATATGTTGTTTTACTTGTCATGGAAACAGTTAAAATAAATCATAATTTAATTAAAACCATTAGAGGAGTCTTTGAGAAAATCAAAATATTCCAAAAATGTGACATATAAAAGCTAGTCTAGGATATGGGGATTATCCTTAAAACCTTTGTGTTAAATCCGTGGAAGATGCTCATCTTTAATACATAGTTTGGTGTTTAACTTATTTTTAGTTTTTGAATTATGGTGTTCACTGACACACACAAACAAACAAACAAACAAACAAACACACACACACACACACAGACACACAAACAGACACACACAAACTTTTCTAGAATTTTTTCTCTTTTTATAAGGCTCAGAAAGTCTCAAAACATTTATTTTCCGTGGAATCACGTTATCGAATTTTTGGATGAAGTACAATACTTGCCCTGCTTATTATCCCAGAAAAAATTCCTTCGCAATAAAGACGACTTTACAGGTGTTTCCCAGTAAATTTAAGATATAAATTTTATTTTTTATGAAAGCATCTTGAATAGAATGGCCGCGCCATGGATGAATGGTTAGACCACTTGGCTCTCACCCAGGCGGCCCGGGTTCGATCCAAGGCGACCACAAAGTGGGATTTGTGGTGGCCAACATGGTGCTGGGGTGGATTTCCTCTGGGTCCTCCGGTTTCCCCCACCATCTTTCCACCAATTGCTCCATCATTCATTCATCTCAGGCGTTGGGCCGACCCCTCAACCCTGACTTCATCTCTCAGGTCAGATGCTTCTGTTCCCTCGCTCTGAGGGAACCCAAGCGCCTCCTAACGTCAGCATTGACGAGAAAGGGAGGAAAAAATCTTGAATAGATGATATTTTAATCAATGTCGTTAGAACCCAATAAAAAAAAACTTTTTAAAACTTTTACAGGTGAAGAGTAGTTGGAGCATGGGAATTTCTCAACAATACTTATGTCGTATCCTTGGGAAACGCTGAATTTAAATAGTTCGGTATTTAACCAACTTTTCGTTTTCAAATTAAGCAGATCACAGAGAAAGCATATGCGTGCGCGCAACCGCGTGCATCCACGCACCCACCCACCCACAAACCCACACACACACCCACACCCACCCACCCACCCACACACACACACACACACACCCACACACACACACACACACACACACACACACACACACACACACACTGGCGTTTTTATAATTGATTCGGGGGGACTCAATATATGTACTACTAGGAAATCTTCAATAATATCTTTATTGGAATATAATGCTTCTTACATTTACTATAGCTAATCAGAAAATAAATTTAAAATGTAATAAATATTTTAAAAGATAGAAATCGTATAAAAGAGAGCAGCAATTAATTTAACTATTTTTGTCACTCGATTATGAGGATTTATATTAATATAAGTCAATAATAAGGTTAGAGTTTATTGCAGTCTGAAGGAAAATAAGTACGTTATTAATTCATACACTACAATATTTATTGCAGTTTATTATTTAATAGTTATGTAATATCTGTGGACACTTGGTAGTGTCCGAGTAGCAATTTCCATTTAGAATTTCAATGCAATATATCTTAGTGTTTCTTGAAATCTATGCAACATATTATAATGAAACTTTTGCTACTTATATATCAGTTTCTTATAATTCAGAAACCATAATATAATTATAAATAAAATTAATAACTTTTGTTGCATTGATATTCCAATAAACACATAATTTTCAACTTTCACGCATTTTCTTCTATAGGTTCCCTTTTCTCCTAAACAGTTAAAGTAACATTTTTCAAACTTTGTAATCACTTTACAAATATGCTATTAAGGGTACTGGGAGGTTACTTTTACATAGACAAGGCTAAT
The DNA here is from genome assembly GCA_030765055.1 of Mantis religiosa. Taxonomy (NCBI): domain Eukaryota; kingdom Metazoa; phylum Arthropoda; class Insecta; order Mantodea; family Mantidae; genus Mantis; species Mantis religiosa. The sequence continues at coordinate 644,391 of JAUKNK010000123.1, forward strand.
GTTTACCAATATTAAAATTTGAATATATAGAGAACTAAACATTATCAGAAATTGAAATTCGGTATGATTACTGTATAAGGATGTGTGCGTTTTAATACTGTATACTATTTAAATTAAGTTCACATAGGTCCATGCAAAAGGGACATAAATCGCACCGTGTGTCCCGAAAAAAAAATATTGCATACTATATTTCAGGTGCACTGTACGTGTAGGAATTTGAAACTAAATGCACCAAGTTTTATCCTAAATAACCTAAGATACAGTTTTATAATATCGACTAAATGAAAATCACATATAGTTTATACTATGCACATGAAAAATTAATTATTTTTCAGTAAAAAAGATAACATTTTCAAGGTCTGAATATTTGTTTTCATCTATTTTATAAATCACATGAATATACATGTTAGCCGAATGTGTTCAAGGAATATTGAAAAATAACCACTACAAATTTTGTGTCAATATCTTTTATAGTTTTTGAGAAACATGCACCTAAAGTATGAAAAATCAAGGTTTTGGGAAATCACGATCAAAGATTAAGCACCATTCTCAGGAAGTGGGCGTATCATTACGCCGCCATATTTAAATTGACGAACTAAGGGCTTTAATACCAACAGACAACTTATCATTTTAAAGCTGAAGAATTATATAATTTTTTAACATTAAAAAATGGTTTGTTGAAACCCATAGACCTCCCAGTGCCCTTAAACAGAACTGGTAAACCATTAAGAAATTGTAATCAATAATAGCAATTTGAAAAATAAATAATAATGTACTCTTTATTTTTTTATTTTTATATATGAAAAAGTTTTTGAGGAATTTGATGCTAGTGTGACATATAAATTCTTCACCAGCTGTTTATAATAGTATATTCTGCATATGTACAAAAATTTTAAAGCTCAATCTATTATATTTTTCTATAAAAGTGGACGAAAAGTTTAGAAAAGCAAATTTCGGTAAATAGCAAAAGAAGATAATGTTGTGTTTTCATGTAAGATACCCATAATTCAAAACATTCCTGGTCCATATTCCTCACTCCAGCTGTCTCAGCATCCTCTCTCCTCCTCTTTTCACCCCTCATCCTAATTCTTGCTTCCTTAGACACTTCCTCCAATTGTTTTTCAGCTTCTGTTACTCTTGATGCATCAATGTTTACAAAGGCAGAGTGAGAATTAAAACCTGGTTCCAGTCCAATTTGCATAAATACGACTCCCCTTTTAGTAGCACCATCATTAAAATATATCACAACATCCATCACACAAAATTTAATTGTTTTATTGCAAACATAGATTTTGGAACTCTTTCCCAGATTAGGTGTTTTTATATTTTTCTTTTCTTCTTATTTAACCGATTTTTCATTATTTCCGTTTATTTCTTATCTGTTTTTCTAGTTTCACAAATATTCACTCTACACATAAACACCCATGCCCAAGGCGGGACTCAAACCCGCTACACTCTAGGCGGCGGAACACTAGAGACATACGCTTTAGTGACCATGGCTTCTAGGGCCGGCAGTGTTTGAGGCTCTTTTTTTTGGCCTCCTTCAACCAGGGAGTATCCGAGCTGTCCCAAAGGGCGCTCGGCGTCCTCCAAGGTGCTTTCCATAGGGCAAGACCTAGAGACTAACAAGCCCCCCCATCTGGTCCTATGGATTCAAGACGGGATGGAAGTGGATACGCCACTTACGCGCGTCAACACTCAAGGTGAAGACTACCGAAAAACCTCGGTGGGGCCGCCTGGTGATCTAGCACACCTTCTACTAGCTTTGCAGGCTAGTACCCGGGACACTTAATGGCTTCCCGCAACCCCGTCCGAAGACGTACCCGATTCCCACGTGTTTCGGGAACACACTGCCCCCTCGAGTCCATCCCAATCCGAACAACTCCCGAAGGAGGGGCTCGGCTGTTCGGCCCGAGGTTCCTCTAGTAACGTCAGAGGTACCACGAGTGCTAAGGGTCCGCAGCGCCCGCACTTTGGCAGCTGGAAGGGACGGATCCCTTCCCCTACGGGTTTGAGGCTCTTGTTTGTGTTTTGCGTACGACTATTTACCCTTTCATATTATTTCTCTTTTCTCTAAGTATTCTACCCATTCTTTTTTGTACGTGTCCAACACTATAACTTTTTCACTTGCACCTCTGGTCCATATACATTGGCTTCTTGCACCCTTAGAAAACCTTTGGAGTCCCCATTCCCTAAATAATTCGGCTTGTTATAAGCAGAAGAGAAAATGCAGAGTAAAAAGGGGGCGTGATAGCCTGTCCGCCATGTTTAAAACCCCATTTAAATGCAATTAATTGCCACAAACACACAAAAACCTTATAATGGGCATTTTCTCCAAACTATGTAGATTCATATTAAGCAAAAAACAAAAACTCCATATTTTCATCCAAAATCAATACCAAGTGTGCTCAATATATATATTGAGCACACAAACATATAAGGTTAGCGTTTATTGTAGCCTGAAGGGAAATAAGTTTGCAGCAATAAACGTAATCAAATACTACTTTATTAATCATACACTACTATATTCGTTGCAGTTTATTAATTTAACAGTTATGTAATATCAGTTTAATGTGTTTAAATAAAATATTTTCTTACCGCTCCTAATAAACGAAAATGTATGTTGCTTTCGGACACAACGATTTAAAATCTTAAATTCATATATTTCTTGATTTAGTGTTAAGTATTATATACTGTATAAAATTCAGATACTATTTTACTTGTCTGATATATGATATAGATATTTTTAACTTACACTTCCTTAATATTGTCACAAAGGGATTAACGATTTCATTTAAGTTCTTTAAAATATATTAAGCTTTAAATGCATGCCATTCTCTTTGTATGATCACGAAAAAATGGTTAGCGACTTACATCACTTAGAACATTTATGTGACTTCTCAAACTAATAACCAGGCATTTATAAACCATTAAAATAGAAAGGCAAAAAGGCATTTTAAATAGCTAAAATAGGCAGGAAGAGAGGTATTTCAAACATTAAAACAGGTAATGAAAGGCGATTAGAAAAAGGCATTTACTTAATAGATTACACTGATCAATAATTTGATCGTCATATTTTAAAGAACTTCACAGTATTAAACAAATTTCTAGTGGTTTAATTTATTCAAAAATGAAATATTTTTGAAAGTCGTATCAGCTGACTAGCCGATAGATATCAAAATCTTATTATTTTTCAGTTTATCTTTAATGTTTTTCATTGTGTCAGCGTAACATTCGGGTAAGTAAAATGTTTTGCAAACTTGACTCGCTAGGTGCAGATTAGTTAACATACGTCTCCATAAGCTCTTTAATTTAGGAATCCAATTTCCTCAAAGGACTTTGCCCGCCTCTGTAGCGTGGATAGTAGCGCGTCTGCCTATCATTCAAGAGGTCCCGAGTTCGAATCTTGGTCAGGGTGAGTTACCTGGATAAGTGGATAAGGTTTCTTCCGGGGTTTTCCCTTATCCTGAAAGACAAATGTCGGGTAACTCCAAGCTCCATGGACCCCGGACGCATTGAGCATCATTTCACCCAATTCATTCATCGTCCGATATGACTAAATGTTGGAGGACGTAAATTACAAAAAAAAAAAAAAAAAAAAAAAAAAAAAAAAAAAAAAATCCAAACGACTTAGACTCTAAGGAAAAAAGGTTATATTCTAAGTCGGATTCAAATTGGAATTTTCGACTCAATGTTACAAGTACTGTTGGAAGCAAAGCGATCTTCCCAGTAACCTTGAAAAGTCCATTTCTGTGTTTGACCGATATGATGTGATATAAAAACACACTTCGTTTCTTATTTCACGGTGTGCTCGCACATTTTGCATGTGAATACTTAAATCTTGGTGCAAAAAACGTTGAATTCAAAAGTATTAACGTAACTTTCTAATTTATTCCGTAAACAAACACCGAATTTCGGCATATTGTTGCTAGCTACAACGTCGCAATGAAACTGAAAAAAAGAAGCTATTATTGACTTTTAAAATAAACACAAATGGTAATTCCAACATTTTTTGTTATCTATACATTTATTTGCGCTGCAGCACTCATTGTTGCAAAGAACATAATGAACTGAATGAGGAACACCTATGTTGTCTGCAACTTAAAGACAACAATATACGTCCGGCGAAGTAGTTTTCGTTGTCAAGAACTAACGGTTACTGAAATAAAATGTACATGAAGGAAATATTTCATAATTAATAAAATAATAATAAAGAAATAATAGATTAAGTAATGAAATAAAGACAACAAAAAGCATTTATTTCGTGAAATAGGCATATATATTGAAAAAGGTAGAAAATGGCAACATAAAACTGTGGCATTTCAATCACAAAGAAATAATTCGTACAGATTCACTTTCAAATTGAAAATACATTTGACACATTTAAAAAGGCATTTTGCCTATGTTCCGGTCTCTGCTAATAGCAAAGCATATACGTGATATGGCTAATGAAATATAAAATTAATTTAACACAAATTGTGCTGTTGAATGAGATCCAGGTTTCTATGCAGTATGATTTTGTGTATCTCTTACAGTTTATCAGTTATGGAAAAGTCAGAATGAAGTCTTCAGAGGCTATTCCCATATCATTCAAATCATACTTTGTATGCAGATATTTTAACCATGTGTTTTTTAAATCAATATCGTCACCCAGGTTCTAAAGAAATAATAATTAAAGTAAGAGTTTCGATATATTCCGTGGGAGATTTCTGTTGAGTTTCGTGTCGCATCCATCAAAGAATCTGACTTGCTTGTGTTGCTGTACCCAGACTCATGGAGCCTTTCTCTAACGGTGCTTTTCTTGAATTTAGAGGGCCTCGAAACGTATATTTCTATGAAATATTGGTTTTGGCTTGAATGTAATATTTTCGTAACATTAACTACTGTAGAGAAGGTAAAAACATTTATTTTCCTTTTTTGAGTGTAATAAGTTGGATAAAACTATGATTAATTATACAATTAAAAATTAATTTGTCAGAGCGTTTTCCTTAAAATAAATCTATCTTGATTTAATTACAATGATTAATTTGTGTGAAAGAGGATAATTTTTGCATAATCTTTCTATTTGTTATTTTCACTCTCTGTATTTACTTTGTGTTAATTTATGTTTTTTCTTGTGCTTTATTTGTATTCGTATATTACTATGTGTAAATAATATATATGATGAACATTGTAATTGGGCTGTTAAGCCTGTTATGTTCATAATGAATGAATGAATGGAAACTTGATAGTGTGACTCTGTGGGTTCGTAAAATTAAAAATCTAGTTTTCAGAAATTTAAAATGCTCTCTCTTTCCTTAGAAAGACAGTTTGTACAGCCCTTTGCCGTAGGATGACGTAACATACACCAACATGGTGTCTCGTGGCTTCGTCACACTTTTTCAAATCACTACACGATTATCAGTTATCAACTTGCAGCTCGGTACAGTTTAAATATCCACACAACTCACACATTGCAGGAAAACGCACAAGTCCAATTACAACTGACTGGAAACTTCATTCACTCACTAGCAGCCCCGCTGCACGAGCTCCCACCGACGCATTTATACACCAGCCGCAGTTTCTCGAAAGTTGCCGAGGCCACATGATCTTTCGTGATGTAGCGAGAACACCATGGAACTGTCTCCGTCTCTTTCTCGATCTGTTGCTCTCTCTCTCGGCAAGTGCCAAGAGCTCATCGCTCCGTGGGCGTGGCTTCGGCGCTGTCTCTTTCACTCCTCGCTTCTATCTCTCTTGGCGCTCGTCTACACGGTAGCAAAACAATGCCTCGCGGCAATAGTCCTTTTGTTTTTGCATATGCCGTTTGAAGGGCAAATTTAGTAGTCGATCAGCGACACTGAGCATTCGTATGATAAATTCTGTTGAATGCTGGGGCAGCTTTAATTAAACTTGACTTAATGCCTGACAGCATTACCAATATATGATTTAAACAGACCCAGAGATACTTTTGTTAAGCCTTACATACGCGTCGTACAAGCGGAATACAGGATACCGAATCAATAAGCAGATGTTTGAAAGCAGCTCTCCGTCTCGACCTTGAAATACTATAGTAAGTAGAGGAATAATGTATTATACCTAAAAATTCTTCACCGAAATTTCACCTGAAATGAACTCTTTGAGATTTCGTGAATCCGTAAAAACCAGTTTTAGGAAAACTTCCGTGTGGAAATACATATGTGTGTGCGTATCTATACAAATATGCATTGTCTTATTAAAATACACAATTTATGTCAAGTAAATATATTTTGTTTTTGGTTGACCATTTGCGAGATATTCCTCGTTATTGGCTTGAACCTTCTAATATTTCATGTAAACTGGATTGCATTTGTACGTCTTACACTTATAAAGGTAGACTATTACTTCAGCTATTGTGTTGTGCTATGAAATGGGTAACCATGAATGGTTATTTAGCTAGACTAATAAGCTTTTGTAAGATTAATTTGTTGAAGACGTGGACTGGATTGGATTACGGTACGCAGGGTACTCGGCACGGAGTTTCAGTTCATGGTCTACTGTACCTGTAGGTCATCCACGGGAGGAAGGGTGGGGCGAAAGGAGACAGAGGGAGGCGGTCCCAAGAAACTACGATAATGCAGAGGGCAGGGTCCCTATACTTTACCAATTGGAAACACTCCGGCAGTCAGTACGACTGGCAGTTCAACCGACTGCGGTCCGGAAGCGGCTCACCAAGTCGGACCGGAGACCGGAGACAGGCGAAGGAAGTGTTACTCTGTTGCTACGCCGAGACACTCACCGACACCTCTGCCCTGAAAGAGAACATTACAGTCTGACTTTTAAAAGAGGATACGTGAAGGTCATCTGTTTCTCCACGTGGGTAGTGCAATGCTGTCCACCAGATCCCCTTTCTTTTTCCTCTCAACACTCGAAACATAAACAAGGGTTCGAGTTATCTCACCTCAACAAAAATATGCATAGTTAATCTGTATTAGCCTACTTTAAAAACAGAAATAAGTTCTTCACACATTCACTGAGTTGTAGGGTCTTCATATGTGTGAGTTCTTTTAAATAATTGTTTGCCCTATGTAACTAATATTCCATACATATAGTTATTATTGCTATGCATCGTAAGTTGACATTGCTGCACTAGTGCAGTAAGTATTTCTCCATAGAAACACATATAGGCGATGCATGTTCTAAAATCCAACATATATCTTCAATTATATTTATTAATATTTCAGTTAATATCTTAACTGCTAAAATTCAAATTCATATAAATACACATAGTGCAAAAATAATGTGCTACACACATGTGATAAGCACATAATGGAATCTGGAGAATTGAAAAAACTCGGTGCAAGCGCTTCGTTTTTTCAAACCTTTCCTCGTTCCGTATTGTTTGCCACATTAGTATAGCAATATATTATTATTAACGACTTTGTTAATTGACATGTTCATATCAACGCCGCCGATATGCCGGAATTTTGATCCACAGGAATTCTTTTACGTGCAAGCATATCTACTGACATGGGGCTGTAGCTTTTGGATAAAAGGAATAAGCTGTTCATTGATAAGGAGCAAACTCTTATCTTCCTGTTGGAAGAATTCTATAAGAGAACAGACAAATTCTCTACCTTGGCTATGCAATGTAACACCCCGTCCGTAAGCTGATCTTTGCCTTGGGCCATGATTCCTCGGTCCACCCCTAATCATACCGCCACTACGTCTTGCTTCCATAAAAACGTATTTTAATTATGTTTTAACAAAGTAGGCTAACAATACACAGCGCAACTAAACTCTGTTCTCGTCCTAACTCTTTCGCGCCATAGGCCATAGGTGGTGCCTTTCCGTCACATTTAAACCTGCAGTAAACGTCATAATAATTGCCGGGAAAATAAATAAAATCATACAAATAAGGATAAGAAGGCATGCAAAAATACAAGTTTATAATGAAATGAGCAAGTTGAAACTGAATGACTGAGCAATGTAACTGAAACAAGTTTATAATGAAAGGCATTCGGCCTTTTCCACTGGGATATTTGAAACCAGCACAAATACCTTTCAAAAATGCTTGTCTTTCAGTCTTTAAAGTCGTGTCACGGCATACCTTACTTTTCGTGTGTTCTTCATTCTCCCAAGTCTCGTCAATGTAGTATATTTTGCGACTTGTATCTCGGTACAGTCTGACTGTCCTTAAATAACGTCTTCGCCACACAACAATATTGCCTCTGTTTTTAGCACATTTATCTTGCCTCTATTTCCATTCACAAACCCCAGCTGTATAAGCAATCTGCTGAAATTTGGTGAATCTGCATCCTCATTTACAGCAGACGAAATGTTATGTATGTTAGGGTGTTCGTTTCTAAAGACAAAAATGGACTCTGCCATTATTCATATAAGTACACGCGCAATGAACGATCGATAAAATAATTTAGCTTTCGCACTAGGCACAACACACCTTCGAATGCCGATATATGACTAATCCAGTTCAAAACAAGGTCAGTGATAAAAGTCATATAAACAAATATGCCACCACTACCGCTGAAGCACGTGCTATCGTGTCATGTGCTTGAGAGCAAAGGAACCTCCTCTACTTCGTTTAAGAATTAACATGCATTTCAGATAAATCACTGTGTTGCGTAATATACTTAATTGAAACAGTTACGAAAATATAAATTTGACAGTTCTCTTCCAACATATAATAAATAACGAACTAAGTTTTACCGCACGACAGTCCTTACCACAACAGCAGCCAATGAGAGGTGACTAGGTCATGTGACCGGTAAGAGATACGGGGCAAGCTTATGTGAAACAAGGATTAGGCAAACTCTGTTTCCCGCATACAACTAACGATAACTGAGCTGAGGAGTATGTGATTCACCCTCTTTACCAGTGTATTCAATGTGGCAACCTTTGTTTACATTACCATAGCAACGACCTTATCTTCTCACCCTTCGCGTCCCTTGTCTGATGACCTTCATGTATCTTCTTTTAAAAATCAGAGTGTAGTTGAGAGATGATGTAACATGATAATGGAGATAAAATAGAGGGGTAGGAACATCGGAAGATGTAATTAACCTACCCAGCATTAGCCTGGCGAACCAGAACAGTCCCTTCCCCGAAAAAAACTCATGGACCAGGTAGATCAATCACGGGAGTCGAATCCGGGCCTTCAGAAAGCGGACCAGAGACAAAACTGCCTGATCCTTCCCTTTCGGTTGCTGAAGCATTAGTAGAGGTCATACGAATACAAAACATCGGGTTTTTTATTTTTTAAGTAATATTTTCTTGCTACATAAGGTAGCTCAGATAATATTTGGAAGGGAACCAAAGTCTAAGGCACCTCTTCAGTATTCAGCAGTTATAAGGACAGTGAAAAACGTGGACACAGAAAGGACAATTCTGGTAGTTCTCCTATTCACGAGTTCTCCTGTGTACTTCACATGATGGAATGACTCCAAAGTAATAAAGTTCTGAAATATGCAGGTTTAGCCAACAAAACTTCCACAACACGAGTTCTGAATGTGAGCACTGTAACGCGTAACTATTGAGGAAACTTCAGCACGCTTCGTTGTGTTCCAACACCCGTTGGTTTCATGTCCCTTCATGATCCCGGCTGCTGGGCCGTTTTTCACAGATACGCTCAATCGTCCGTGATGCGGTCATTGATTGTGTGGAATTTTGCACTGCCGAACGGGAACATTAGTCCAAACGTCGACAAAGAGGGTGCGCTGTTTGCAGATTTGCATTCAGTGTATTTTTGTCGGAAATAATTTTGATAATCACTGGCTGCTGTGAACCGTATCAGCACATAGACGCATTGGTGGAAATGCAAAGTGATGCGGTCGGGTTTGTACCAACAGCTGTTTAGTAATCCACTCAACTGTAACAATAAGCCAGGCTTTACCCCCTCACAACAACAAAAAGTTATTTCATACAGCTTCAAGTAACTTATGATTCGTAAATGCTCAGCATTACCTTAAAAAGTAGCCCTAATATTTTATTTTCTCTTTGATTTACTCGACAGTAAATGATATATTTTCCAAGAGTTGTTGTCAGTTCAATACAATTTTCATGATTCGTAATGAATTATCTTTGCATTGCGTGCTAAAGAAAGTTCCGCACTTACGTCGACATGTTCTGTATAAAAATTAAGACATTAGGAAAACACCATACATAAATTCCGGGACAGCAAACTTTCATAATTACTTATCCTCAGGACGTCTACACACAGTACTCAACTGGGAAGTAAACGAACTTATATTGAAATTAATTGGATAATAATGGTAAGAGATTTTATTTGACATCATTAGTACAACGATACATTAAATAAGTAATGAAATTGTAGAGGCACATTAAAGGAAATATATTGTAATTAATAAGAGAATAAGGGAGATAAATAATTATAAGAATATAAATAGTAAACAACAGTTAAAATAAGAAAGAAGAATTAAAAATAATAAATAAATGAGTATTGATTTGAAAGCAGTGGTTGTCTAACGGATAGAGTTTGAACTAAGTATTGATCCACTGGTGGCATCGTTTCGAACCACTCAGCGTCTGGCTAGCAGCGAGAACTATGTAGCGTTCTGTTTATTAAATCTGTTAAGAAACCAACAATTTGTGAATATATTGGTTTTAGAACATGCGAATTTGTATTGCGAAGGTGATCGGCATATTTTAAATATTGGATGTCAAATTTTAAAGAAATAAAACTTGAATAGAAAAAAAATAACTCTGTGTTGTTTCTCACAGTACCTTAGCAAACCCTGAGGATTACATCTCATCGTTCTACAGAACAAGCCTGGGATCGATGCGGATGCTGATGAGATCTTCTATATATTTAATATCGACGGAGATGCATCTATTTCCCGCATAAGTAAGATATTTGCTCCATGCTTTGTCCCAACTTATGTGTCCCAATAAACAACTATGTACAGATTCTTCCTTATCACACAATAGAAGGGGATGATACGTTACATTCACATATGTTCTAAACATTTTTCAACAAAAGTTTATTCTTCTCTGGACTTTGGTTGACTAGAAAGACTTTTATAAATACCAAAAGCCGGTTAAAAGCAAATTTACAAGGTAACGATCACTATATTCATACTTGCATTTGCTTGGCATTATTTATCTCTAAGGAGCGCCGACAGAGCTCACCAGGGATGTCCAGCAGCTACTTGCAAGTGGTCGCATGCGGCACATTTCAGGCTTCAATTTTCGGCGTTGCGGTTCTAATCCACAACAGAATTTTTGGTGCACAGACCCCACATAGAGCAAAGATGATGTCATCAATTTCTCAAGTGAGCATAGTGGTAATTCTCTTGTGACTATTTAAAATCAGCACCTTAATATTCTACCACACCAAAGTAAAACGCTTTGGAAATTTTTATTTTTCTAAATATAGATTTAAAGATGTTGATTAAAGTACCATACATTTCACATATTCTCGTAATAAATTAAATGTAGGTAACTACTGAATTATTTGGGAGTAGCTTCCAAGGTCCTTCTCATTCTGGACAATTTTTGCATAGCTGCTAAACAGAAATAGGGAAATAAAATGTTTTACTATCCCTTAAAGGGTATTTTATTGGATCTAGAAGGCCATGTGGTATAAAAGTATTTTTATAAATGTTATTTCAATTAATGTGAAGTAGATAGAAGGACAAGAATTAGCAAGAAAACTTTGTATATGCGTGAGAAGAGAAAGTCTCCAAGTGCAATACAGCACCTTTTTTTTAAATTTTTTTTTCATAACTTATGAATACGTTTGTTGCATTTGATTATTTGCACTACAGAGCAACGCTTTAACATAATTTCTTTTCGTCTTTTTCTGCTTTTTTCTTTTTACAAAAATCTTCAGAGACAATAAGACACCCATCTGTAGAAATTCATGCTGAAGTAGCAATTAAACTATCTGATGTTTGCATTTATCTACTTTACGCTGATTGAGATGGACGTCCGTAGAAATGGTCATATTGTACGTTTTCTTATAGCTACAATGGGAATAGCGCAACACATTAGGGTTAAGCGATAGTCAAATCTTTTAAGAGATGCTCGCTATGTGAATAAAATTTGACATTTTCTTTTCTGTGCCTGTTCAGGGCAAGAAAAACGTATAAAGACTTCCCTTTGAGAAAAGCATAAGCATTTGAAAATTCAAAGAATAAAATGTGTTTAAAATAAAATGTGCTCAAAATAAATAGAAAAAAATCTGTTTTAGCAAGATTTGCACTTTTTTATTTTATGTGAAGTAATATTTTGTCTACCCTCGGTGGTTTATCAGTTACGTAAATTTCGTCTAGAACGAAAAGATCTACGAAAGATATTCCTAGAAAGTATTGTTTAATAATGTTGTCCACACACACAAACGCGCGCGCGCGAACCAAACGTGCTTCTAAAAGTGTGTTTGTTTTTCCAGTATATCCAGTGAAATGTGGTATCGAATTCTGGATGTGAATGCAAATCCTTCTTTATCCAGTATGTCCTTACATGGTAGAGAAAGTGGTTCTCCGTGGCCTAGGGGCAAGATGCTAGTTCCTGAGGTTCCCGGAGGAGGGGGCCTTTTATTTTCGGCCGTAAAAGAGCTTAGCATGGCTTCTTTAGGAAGGGAAGTAAAACCGGTTTTCTCGTGTAGTAGATTTACATCAGCCTAATAAAGAGGCATTTGAGCAAAATAAATCTGTCTTTTACGCCCAGTATCGAATGGGACGAGAACCACAGCAGTTAATGTGCTGCATGTATATAAACTCAATTTATTTTAATAAACGATAATGTGAATGTGATATACTTATATTGTTTGTACAACGCTGTTAATATTCAGTTTTTTCTCGTGATGTCATGGATAGACTATTGAATTTCAAGACCATGGTTTAACCACCAGCTTTTAAACATTTGGCGATTGATTCGATATCCTCTATTCTCCTTGTAGTTACCACGAATTATGTAGTGAAAGAATTTCTGCATTCGTCTACCTTGATTAGCATAAAGAGATAGAAGGATGTAGAAAGTTCGTAGAAGTTAAGTAAAACTAAACAATATATAGTAGAGAACGTCATGTAAACAACAATAGTGTAAGTGGCAACAATAACTAAAGTATATCTGATTGTTATAGCAGAAAACTGGCTCAGGGAAGACATAATTAACTTTTTCAATATAAAAAATTTTTATGCACATCATATTATAAGGAAAATGACAGGAGGTGAAATTTCAGTGTATATTAGAGATGTATGGAAAACGTCGTCCACAGTATCCTGCACATAAACCTGAAAAGGGATCTAATAACACTTGATATCATTGCAGTTTATAATCCTAATGATCAAAATACTGGCAACATTCTCACTGATATGGAAACTGTACTGTGTAGGAAGCTTGCAAAATCAGCCATGATCATAGGCGATGTAAATATTAATTACCTCACTCAGAAAAAGGTCTTGAAAACTATAATACACTAATTACAAGTTTCAATTTTGTACAAGGTAATAAAATATATCCAACAAGAATAGGCAATAGCTCAGCTACACTAATTGACCTTGTACTTATCAATAACAATGATACCCCAATATCTATATCTAACATAATGCATGATATCAGTGACCATAACATACTTATAATCGACATAAAAGAACATCTTTGCAAGGCCCTCCATGATAAGTATATCAATGCCAAAATGTCAGTTCAAGAATTTAACACTATAAATCATAATAGACTTTCCTTATTTATACAAAATACTGGATTTAACTGTGTCACAAATGACCCTAATAAATATTATAAGTCATTATTGCAGTTTATAAAGGGGTTTCAGTCTGCTCCTACAGGTGCAGAAAGGTTGTGTCAAATAAACTGACACATAAACCATGGGTTAATAGTAACCTTTTGGCTCTAGTTAAAAAGAAAAACTTACTGTATAGCAAAACAAAATGCAAATTCCCCTCTCCGATAGCAATTGAACTGTACAAAAAGTGTGCAAATGAAGTAACTAAAATGAAAAGGGAACTTCAAGAAGCATATTACTCAAATAAACTGAATAACTCCTATGATCCAAAAAAGGTATGGATGACAATAAATGGAATCTTAAGAAATAAAACCCCAGTACATTGCAATCAAATAGAAACAATAATGGTAGGTAATCAAAAAATAGTAAATTAGTTAGAAATGTGTGAGTGTTTTAACCAATACTTTTTAAATATAGCTGATCAGTTAGTGATGATATATATAACTACACAATATACTCCACCACCTTATAGTTCAGTACCAAATAGTCTTTTTCTATATCCAACAGATAATAATGAGGTTCTAAAAATGATAGTAACAATAAAAAACAAATGTAATAAAACAGATAATATTTTATCAAATTAATTGTTAACAAATTGCAAGTACAGTTTGGTTCCACACATTGTAACCTTTATTAATTTATCACTTAGTTCAGGTTCAGTACCTGATGGTTGTAAAATTACAAGAGTTGTCCCAATTTATAAGACAGGTGATAGAGTAATTATGGATAATTACAGACCAATAAGTATTATTCATGTATTTGCCAAAATTCCGGAAAAAGTAGTAAAAGTTAGGTTATTACAGCATCTGGAAAAACATAACTTTTTTCACAATCATCAGTATGGATTTATTAACAAATCTAGTACTCTTGCTGCCACGGTAGATATTATTGTACCTATTCAAAGAGCTCTGGAGAGAAATCGTTTAGCTGCTGGCTTATTTATTGACCTAAAAAGGCTTTTGACACTGTAGATCATACTTTATTACTAAAGAAACTTGAGTATGCTGGTATAAGAGGGCTTCCTGTCAACTGGTTTCAGAATTATCTCAGTAATAGGAAACAATTTATAAATATGAACAACATTTCCAGTTCTCTATCAGTAATTCATCATGGTGTTCCACAAGGTTCTGTATTAGCTCCTATATTATTCCTAATTTTTATAAATGACATAGGATGTTTAAGACTAAAAGGTAAATTGACTATGTCTGCTGATGATATATGTTTGTTATATATAGATAACTCTGAGCACCAGCTGATATATGACATACAGTAAGACCTGAATGCATTGAATAGCTGGTTTAAGGGCAATAAGTTAACATTAAATGTCTGTAAAACAAAATATATGTTATTTCATAAAAGATCATAGGCACCAGTAGTAAATAACAAGATACATGTTGATAACGCAGTGATTGAAAGAGTAACAAAAATCACATATCTAGGTTTGATTCTAGACAGTACTCTTACATGGAAGGACCATATCATGCATGTAAAAAATAAGATTCTTCCTGTGTTAGCTGTAATTCACAGGCTGAAATTCAAAGGACTCAGTGTAAATCATTTACGAAGTATCTACCATGCTTTAATTCAATCTCATTTGGATTACTTAAACATCTTATGGGCTAACTCTGTTAAATATTTAATTCATGACCTCGAAGTACTTCAAAATCGTGCCTTGAAAATAATCTACAATCTACCCTTTAAAACAAACACAAAAACACTCTACCATGTAACTAACATTTTACCATTACAAGTAAACATAGAGTTTTCCTTGATAATATATCTCCACAAAATAAAAAATAATCTTTTAAAGTCTAATCTAACATTTGAAAGCTCCTCACATATATATAATACAATAAATAAAGAAAACTTAACAAAACCAACAGTGAACACTTCTACTTATGGCCTGAACAGCTTAACCTCACACGTTATCAACTTATATAATGCGCTGCCACTGGAACTGAAAGGCTGCAGGAACATAAAAGGTTTTAAAAGGAAAGTTGCTGAAAATTTACTGAAGGCATATATTGATAGCTGATAAAGTGTTACACATTTATAGCTGGTTTGAAAGCTGAACTGTTTAAAAAGTAATATGGATTAATGTCCCATAGAATATGTAGCTTCTTTTTTTCTGTTAAGTTCTTTGTCACTATTATTTCTTGAGTTATAGTGAATGTTTATCTCTTTGTATGTTTCATATATGTTATTCTTGCACGCTAATTCATTCCTACTATGAAAACGTAATATAAGTATTGTTAAGGGCTGTTTGCCATCATTTTATATATTGTTGTACTGTTAGCTAGCATGAGCTATGGCTCTGGAAACCTTTTCAGATAACAATAAATAAATAAAAAAGAAAAAGTAATATATCGGAATGTTTTACAAAGAAATGAAAGAATAGTCAGAGAGAGAGAGAGAGAGAGAGAGAGGAGAGAGAGAGAGAGAGAGAGAGAGAGAGAGAGAGAGAGAGAGAGAGAGAGAGAGAGAGAGAGAGAGAGAGAGAGAGAGAGAGAGAGAGAGAGAGAGAGAGAACTAGGTCGAGAAAAGTAGTGCAATTGAGAGGGACCTGCTTAGTTTGCTTCAAGAATCTGGACTTTGATCACGACGTAAGCTCCACAAATGACAGAATAAAGAAGAGATAGCAAACCTTATAGATGTCTACCTAGAAACAATGAGTGCAGGAAAACTTGGTTTCTAACAAGGGAACTACCACTATGTTCATATCTGTATTCACTTGAGAATTTGACAGCATCGGCTCTGTTCTATGTGCAGAGTAGAACTGTTACGGAGTAAAACCGCATGCGATCACTTGCAAGTAGCTTTTGGACATCCCTGATCAGTTCTGTATTATGTGCTGGGGACCGCGCGCTCTTTACTTATGTCATGTGTAGGCCGCTACCACCAAGGGTAAACAATTTGTCCCGTATAATTCTGTATTATGCCTGTATGTTCCTAAGTATTCTGGACTCATTTTTGGGTACTTCCAAATATACTTTGCGTCTGAATTTTGTCACACAGGCCCCACAAAGAGCAGAGATACCACCAAACCATCAAGCGCGTACAGCTGTGAGCATAGTGATAGTTACCTTGTAAGGAAAGAAATTGGAAATAAGGTGGAAACAAGTATATATTGAGTTAGCATGTGGTTTTAAGGGCCCGTCGATGGTTAGGACTTCTCGGCCCCAAAATATATATTGGTCAGGTTTATCAAACGTTAATCTAAAATAATTATGGTCAGTTATAGGTGGGAATCGAATATTACAATGTGGTAAACGTACAAAGTACGAGTAGGTACTTTAATTAAACTGTGGTAGGGCATTTGTGCAGTGTTGCCTTTTAGTTTATTTAGTGCTGTTGTTGATATGGCTTGATACAACAGCCTGGTGATGTTAGTTAAAATTATCACTTAATAGCTAAAACTGCTCTGATTATTTGAATATTAACATAACTTAAAATATAATAGTGATATTCCTTGTTATTACATACTGTCTGATCTACGCAGTACCTAGTAAATTATCACATAGTTTGACTAGAAGTTTAGTTAACAAGAATAAAAAGTGTAACTGCAGGCCCCATTTTGTAACCTTCTGCTTAAGTTAAACCGCAGTGCAATGGTGTTGGTATTCCTGAAGGCAGGATCAAGACGATCGCTAATGGTCTTGCGGTCTACACACTGCAACATAATGCTGTTGGTACACTTGCCAAGTTAGAGAAACTCTGAATTGTTCTGAAATCGTGGCTATTTGCGATGAAAATAAATGTAATACTTGAACGTTATATTAACGTAATGGAGTATCGTTCACATCGTAAGATAGTAACGTTTGCACTTACTTGATTGCTAGATGCCTTCTTACAATACAACAAAATGCTGCTGGTAGACCTGCTAGCTTAGAAAAAAGGTTAATGGTCTGAAATAATGAAATTCTGAAAGATATGTGTAATATTTTAGCCTTAAATTAATGTTGTAGGTTGTTATTCATAACGAAAAATAAGGTATGCAGTAAGGAAGCTTGTAACCAATGCTTATGTTCGTACTAAACGAAGTCTGATGTGCATTTACTTGATATAGCCAAAACAGAACAAGCGAGGGTTAGGCGACAGGCAATTAATGTTTATATAAGTTTGTGCTGTATGTTTATGTAATGCATGGACTGGATGCATTATTTGATCCCTAGCTTTTAGGTTTTGTTTAATTTTCAAGCATGTATTGGGAGGGCCTTAATCTGATTGATACACTATTATAACAATGCGTGGTCCATGTAAATATATCTATCTGAAATTGTAACAACTAATGGGTGCAGTAAATTTTATGATATATATACTATATTATGTGAACTTTACCAATATCAATATTAGGCTAATTAGGAACAATGTTTTTAAATGTATAAAAGGCTGCACCTATAGAGTTTCTCTTTCAATATCACCTATACAATGCAAGAAACCATACACAAATATTATTTTTCCTTCCCCTTTCTTCTCTCACATTCTGAAATGAAATGTAATTTTTGTTACTTGTTAAATTTTATTGAAGAAACTTTATACTGCACACAAATTTACACGTATTCTAGTGTTGATAGAACAGATATTTAATGGCAGTAAGTTCCCGAAGGAGTAATCCAGTGATGCAAGTGATGAACAGCCATTTCACAACGATCGGGACAAAATTAAATCTTCGTCCTCCAGGCCCTCCTGATCCTTCTCGAGGGTCAGTTTCTTGAAGCGATGGCCCTGATGGAGGAACTTCATTGGTGGGTCCTCTAAAATGTTGGGCGACATCACCACATATTGTACATGTCCACGTTTTTGAATTCAGGGCCAACATTCGAAGTTCCTCTGAACAGTGTTCCACCTCAGTGGCAGCAGTCCTCAGGAATGCTATTAAAGCTTCAAGAAGATTTCGAATTGTCCAAGAGGGTACCTGTGCATCTGAATTGTAGCCTAGGACGCAGAGGCAGACTTTCTCTTCCACTTCGAGAATTCCATTTGGTGTTAACATAAATATCATTGGAGGACTCAACGGATAATCATGTGGAACAAGTATACGACCATGATACACACCATCCTCTAAATCGGTGTTAGACGGTCCCTGAACGGTAAAATGCCATTCGAAGAGGTTGTCTTCTAGTGGCTGAGCGTGAAATTCATCTGTAGGTACTTTTAGGTCACGTGCTTCTCGCATTAAGCGTTTTAGAACTATGGAGTGCAGGTACGAATTCATGTTTCTGAAGTCTAAATTATTTTCAATGTGAAATATATATATTTTTAAATACCTCCAAAATTTGAGTTAAATCCTTCCAAAAATGTGTATCCGCTTTGGTTTTCTTCTGATTGCACTGATAAAATTTAGTAAACCACTAGAAGTTCCAAAATTTTCGAGATTAAAACATTGTGATGCACATGCAGCAACGTTAAATTTTGAAGCTTTATCTTAGAAACAAAACACATATCATGAACCTACATTGTTGCGTATAATTTGTACAACATTCTATGGCTGCGAAACATAGATGGCCAATATCGAACGCGAAACACATGAAATTCTTATGAATATATCAAAATGTAAACTCTTAAAATTAACAAAACGTTATATGCTATATCCATATCAATTTCTTTACCCATTCAACAAACTAATTTTTAAAAAGCTTCTTCATTTAACTACCTCGCGTTAATCGAGATAAACGTTTGAGAAACGCTTAAGAAGATATTTGTTGTAGATGGCTATGCCATGGCTTTGAAGTCTATTCTCTTTGCATCACCAGGTAAAGAAACTGAATCGGCAATTTGCGCTATCTATGATGTTTTATTTTTTAAATATTATAAATATTTTAAATATTACTCTTATTACTTTACCTGTTAGAGGATACCTCGTTAGTAATGGAGAAAGAAAAATGTTTTCTTTTTCTGGTAGCTGTTGAATAAGGAACAATGGGTATTGAACATAGAGTTCTATATAATTGTAACAAAATTAAGTAAATGGATCCTGTTCTGGCCATCTTAGCAGTTTCAACTATAGCACATTTAATGTACCTTTTGTCATCAAGTGTTTGTTCTAATGGAGATAGTCTGTTTATATGTGATTTTGTTTTCCAGGATATAGTACATAAAATTCGGTATACTAGAACAACATATGTTTACGACACTTCAATGCTTTTAGTAAACTTCTAACTTAGAACATAAAGTTGCAATGTTTTAAACCAATAACTCCCAAAATCTTAAAAGTTACCAAACCGACCACGTTAATGTATTGCTACTATATTACTACATAATAGTAGTACAGTAATATTTATTTATTTATTTATCTATTATCCAATTTTATGATTCCTATTTTACCCAAAGGTATATTAGGAATACAGTTTACAAATTATAAAATGAATATAATAAAATTACAAAACATAACTAAATACCATATCAAGTTGACAAACAGTAAACGTCAAGATGAATCCTTAGCTTAAGAAATATTTTGTTCAAGAAAGTCATAAAATATTGATAGGTTTTGTAATTAATCAAAATATTAGTAAGTGGTTTTGAAAAAGTGTAACCTAAGTATTGAAGCAATAATTAAAGTTCATATCTTTCAAAACAGAAAAAGGGGCAATCAAATAAAATGTGAGAGACATCTTGAAGGTAATTTGCACAATTACAATCAGAGGTGGATTTGATTTTGATATACGAGGGCTATCCAGAAAGTAGATTACGTTTTCGTCTGTTTCCGCTAGGGGCGGGGCTAGCGCGGCCATCTTGGGGTCAGAGCGTTGCGCAGCTCAGTCGGCATCTAGCCGTGCTAGTGAGAGGTTCGTGCTGTTCTCCGTTCAGATACTGTGACGGTTTGAAATGTCTGCGTTAATTGAAAATCCCGCGAGCTGCGAGGTGCGTGCAGTAATAAGGTTTCTGACTTCAAAAAACTGTAAACCGATAGAAATCTATCGGCAGCTTTGTGAAGTGTATGGGGACAACATTATCACTGAAGGTGGAGTGCGTCAGTGGGTCATCAGATTTAAAAATGGCCGAACCAATGTTCACGACGAAGATCGAAGTGGGAGACCCAGCATAGTGACTGCCGAACTTGTCGAAAAAGTCGATGCTAAAGTCCGTGAAAATCGAAGGTTCACAATAACGGAACTTTCTTTGAGTTTTCCACAAATTTCGCGAAGTTTGTTGCACGAAATCATCAGCGAAAAGCTTGGTTACCACAAGTTTTGTGCAAGATGGATTCCAAAAATCTTGACAGAGGACCACAAAAATCAGCGAATGGCTGCAGCGTTGAACTTTTTGGACGTTTACCATAAGGATGGTGACTCTTTACTCGATCGCATCGTTACTGGTGACGAAACATGGGTGAAACACGTGAACTGTGAAACGAAATTGCAATCAATGCAGTGGGGGCACACAAGTTCTCCCCAAAAACCCAAGAAATGCATGCAAACAATGTCGGCAAGGAAGATGATGGCGACTGTTTTTTGGGACAGAAAAGGTGTGATTTTGGTGGACTTCCTGGAAAGAGGCACTACAATAAACTCTCAAAGGTATTGCCAAACTCTCCAAAAACTCAGAAGAGCCATTCAAAACAAGCGCAGAGGAATGTTGAGATCTAAGATCTTGTTGATTCACGACAACGCCCGGCCCCACACGGCAAATGTCACTCGTGAAGTTCTTGAATCTTTTAAGTGGGAGTTGTTTCCTCATCCGCCGTACAGTCCCGACCTGTTACCGAGCGACTTCCACCTATTCCCAGCAATGAAGAAGTGGCTGGCTATGCAGCGTTTTGATGACGACGCACAGCTGCAAGAAGAGATAACGAAGTGGTTGAAGGCGCAGGCGGCCGAATTTTTCGACGAAGGAATTTCCAAGCTCGTACATCGCTACGATAAATGCCTTAATTTGAATGGTGACTATGTCGAAAAGTAGTATTTGAGTGTGGCTTTCATCTGTATATAATAAAATTTGTTTCCTATACTTTGTTTACTTTTTATTCCAAAACGTAATCTACTTTCTGGATAGCCCTCGTATAAATAAGCTGAAAATTTGCCATGTCCAGTTAAGAATTGAGTGAAAATATAGAATTAACGAATTTGCATTTGTGTCTATCAGAAACCGTTGGGAAATTACATTTATGTTTTACCGATAGTTTTGTTTATTATTATATTGCTACAGTATATAAAAATATTTTATATGTTGCACTCACATGGCTTTCTCTACTCCTGAACAAACTATTCTTATAAACCCTTATTCTTTTATCCACTTTATATTAATCTAGATAAATATTGGTAAAATTTTGTTTTACACATTTCCTTATAGGTACAATGGGAATATAAGTCTACAGTAGCCATAAGTGATAGTCAAACACTCCAGGAACGGGTGGCTCTAGTTGCAGGACAGGGAAGGGAAAAAGGGGAAAAGCATCTTCCCACTTAAAAAACTACAAGTTTTTGAAAATTTAAAATAATAATAACTATTTTGCAAATTCTTAACTGCACAAAATAAATTAATGAGTGTACTTTTAGTTTTAAGCTCTACATTTTTCTGTAGTAAGAGGTGTCTGTCTCTTATTTACGAAATATGCAGAAGTGATGCACCATGAACAGAACTTCAGAGGCTATTCTTTGAAAATTCGAGGTACACCTTCAATTAATTTGTCAGAAAAAAATAAACTTTTTATAATTTAATAAAAACAAATCAAATTTGAATAAATAAACATTCCCTGATAAAATATTCAATGTAAAACATAGTATGGGATGCACCGATTCACAGTTTTCAATTTATCGTGTCGCATCCTTGGAAGGCAGAGACTCGATATTTATAAAGTTTGGCATTTTATCGATTTTTCGGTTTTAGTTATTCTGTTTAAACACACATGCACATACAGATCTTTTTTTTTATAAAAGTACTCTGTCGGATTCAGGTGATATCAAATCGTGTGTTTCTAATGACATCTCGGTAAATCCAAATTTTGGGTGGAATACAATACTTCCTCTATTTACTGCAAGTATGTTTCAGAAAAAGTAATAAGTGATGAAAGCTTCATATTTCTGTCTTCAGTACAGGATTTACCGGGCCCAAGAAGTTCTGTGGAGAGGAGTAAAGTGATGTTTATGTTTTATTGAAACATAAGGGGAGACCGGAACGTGGAGGGTATTTAGGAGTAAGAGAGAAATGGCTGAATAAAAATAAGCTAGTGATCAGCAAGAACACTCGACGAGTTTGAGCTAAGCAAGCTGGCGAGTTTTTATTACCGTTGTATCTGTTGATTCTTCCCCTATCTCTGATTTATTAGATAGAAGAAGTGTCGGTTTTATCCAAAAGTTTGATATTGAGGTTCCACCGAAAATATTTGTTTTGAATTTCTCTGAATCCAAGAAAAGTATTTTTAAAAAAGTCTTGCCTTTATATGTGGAAGGAAGAGAGAGAGAGAGAGAGAGAGAGAGAGAGAGAGAGAGAGAGAGAGAGAGAGAGAGAGAGAGAGAGAGAGAGAGAGAGAGAGAGAGAGAGAGAGAGAGAGAGAGAGAGAGAGCATAGCTTGAAAACGAAATTCTGAGTATTGCCAAATATCTGTTTAAGTTCTCAAGCCGAAAGTCCTCTATCCCTAAATCCCTTTTCATGGAAACCTTTTCGTCCTTTGTCAATTACTAAATAATGACTATAATAATTTAATGGAAATAGCATATTATATATACGTAACAAAGAAAATTATAATCTTGAACTTTAGGGACTAATTTATCAACTGCATTTCATTCAATAGAAATGCTATATATGTTTATACACATAACTAGTAAGGTGTAGGAGACAGACAAAAGCTTACTATGCAGAACATGTAGATCCATTTAAACCATACAATATATCTCAAATAAGATTTTGTGTGTCATTGGCGTTTTTCACTGATGTAGCAATTTTTAAAAGTGCTGTCGCTTTCAGTTGTTTCTCGAAACATCATTGAAATACTATGAAATTAGCAGACCAACATAGAGCGACCTTGTTTGACTACGGCGTTGGTTTCCTTTATATTCCCTTTTACCTACAACGAAGTGTGCAATGATAATAATAATTCTGCAATCTACTTATCTCTAATATGAAGTAGATAAAATTATGTTTTTATAATAGAATATATAGTCATATGAATGTAGCGCAATAAATTTTTGAAACGTTATATATCTTGTAACGTTAATTGAATATCTATTTCAATTGCCATAAAAACCGGTAAGCAAATTTTAAACCAAATATCCACAAAACTGCAGAAAAACATAATTTCAGCCCCAGGTTACCTCGAAAATGTTTGCTAGTTTCTATGATCTTTGTTATTTTGTCTGTGATTTTCCACGTGTGTGTGTATGTGTATGTGTGTGTGCGTACATAGGCGTGTGTGCGTGTTTTTGTGTGTGTACCTAACGCTTAGGGTTTAATAACACAGATATTCTCCTTGTTTCTTAATATTTTGAGTCTCTACACACTTTGAGTAGCTGTTCACAGATTATGGTTCTCCCTTATGTTTCGTGGGGGTAAAGAATGAGAAAGGCTCTGAATTTCTGCAGTAAAGTGAGTGATTCTGATTCCTTGCAACAGATATATCGACACTCTAATTTGATTTATTGTAACGCTTTAATAAATATAGCTCGGTGCTGCTGCTTTGCTATACACAAAACAGCGCGAAAGGTAATAAAAGAAAATTAGGCAAGGTTTGCAGTGCTGTGTTGACTCGCCCAGCACTTGTCTGCTAGCAGCCTTCACATGTGTCTGCCCTGCAATTTTTGCTATGTTGCAAGTTCTCATGTAAGCAGAGCACGTGGCGTCATGAGCTGTTTTCTTTAGTTGTGGTAAAGTTTGTTACATGTACGCATATTAAATCTCTTTGTTTATGTTTCCTGTGAATGCACTCTACATAACTTATATGCTCTTAACCAGAGGCAAGAGTTTTTGTTTTCACCGAGTTTTTCACGAATTTTCGCGAATTTTTCCTTTTCCAGAATAATTTTTTTTAGCGTTAAATGAGAAAATTTCTATTAGTTTAGTCTGCATAGCAAAATTTACATTTCTAGCAAATAACATAAACAACAATATTCATGTCTTCATAGCATGAAGCTAGAAGTCGTGAAAAAATGTTAGTAAATTTAACGAAAGCAAGATAAAATTTAACACTAAGGAAAACCAATACAGTGACATCATCATACGTACTAAAATAACAGCTAAGCGGTGCAACAATAAACTGACACCACAGCACCTGGCTGGCGTGATACTGAGAACTGTTTGTCATATGCTAACTGGAAATGTTATTTATTGGATAGCACAGCGTGCACAGCAAGAAAGCTCCTATTATGCTGACTAAAGGTACTGAGAAGATTGAACTTCTTGGAAATTACTCTCAGACGTTACATTATCATGAATATATTGTCCCTCAGGTCTTAAGAATGTGTTCCGAAATGTCCGAAAGTTAAAAATGAATATAAACAATACCTCGCTGAAAACCACACAGATTTAGAAGCTACACTGTTCCCATTTTCTGTACTAACACGCTGGTCTAGCTGGTTTAATTCAGTAGTTTACATTGCCAGCTATTTTTATGCAATTGTCGGTTTCTTTTCTAAAATGGAAAAGCTTACAGTTCCTGCGCAAAATTTGTTAAATGATCACGTTTGCGATGCCAAGTGCTGCAATATTGTAAAGGTACAGACAACATTTGTTTTTGTAAACTGCAGATTGCTAACAGATCCAATATTGGAATTTCAATCTAAACAAAATCCTGTGGCTCATCCTGTTTTATCCCGAAATAACTCGCTGAGAGCCAAATGTGAAATATTAGAGAGTGGTCACTTTGGAAACAGAGTAAGTGCACTTGCAGATCATTAGATCATTTGTTTGAGCCTTCTAGGCTAGATATTAAATCAAGTATAAGTGATTTAAATCGTATAATGGCAGCACTTAAAACCAGTGGAATTACTTGTGAGTCTGATTTGCTTCTTTGTTACAAAGAACTTTGTGGCATTGTTGAACAGCAAAGCCATGGTGGCAGCGATAACATTAGATGTAGTAACAGCACTCTCGACACTGAAGGCAAACGCTGATTCTTAACACAATTTCTGTGAATAGTCCCTTCAGTGTCTTGGTTGCCGATATCAAACGCTGACAGTGAGAGATCTTTCTCTAAATGTAACTTAGTTGTGACCGATAAAAGAACAAGTATAAAAAGCGAAAATAATACAACTTGTTGTATGCTGCATTTTGGCGATGTCTGTTGTGTGATATTTGATATTACTCATGTTACTTACTGTCTGCTGATTTCAAATAAAATATTTTAATTTGGAAAAAAGGGGTTTCAAAAGTTGTGTTACTCTAGTTACCTGTTAATTTTCATTTCAGCCATGTCACTACTCATTAATTCTTCCCGAAAATTTGCACGAAATTAATGCGAATTTATGGTAAAAAACCACAAAACACCGCTAATTAAAATTATTGATGCGAATTTTATAAATAATTGTCACCACAAAATATTGCCTCTGCTCATAACATTGGAATTATTTCATTGCCTCACATCGCGCACGTGTTCGCAGTAGTGGCAAGAATTGGCAACGTTGCCTCACTCGCATACTCTAAATATCAGAGCGGAGATACATCGGCAAAACTATAATGAATTATCGCAATTGTTTGTTTTCCTTATTACATAACTAATGCATTGTGTACTTAATGTAAACAGGTTGCATCCTCAATGATTGTGGAGGTAGTCATGTGTAAGTTATAGTCAATGGTCTGTCCACCCTTAAGCGGGTAGAACGTGTCATTAATGCTAGCGGTGGGTGCTAGGATAGCGTTAGTCATGCATTATCCTTACAAGTAAAATTAGTGTATACATATGTATGATTGTTAGTACTGCGCGTAAGCTGCGTCTAGTATGAGGTTAATTCTAAGTTGAATTTGTCCGCATAAGACTGATCATAACCATTATTTATATGGATACGTCGTGTAAGTGTGGAGGGAGGGGGCTGCCTCCTCGCCAGAGCCGCCTTGACTAAGCGCAAGGACTTTGTGGAACTGCCAAATGTCAGGGTGTGGTGTATAGTCATGGGTAATCTTACTTCTTCTATGGAAGTCTTACGAGAGTGTTTAGATATTCTTGGATGTCTATTTCTGGATCTCCCATTCCTATGATCCTATCAAATATGGACAGCGGTCGTTTATGTTTATTCTATTCGGTTTCGTAAGCGCCTAGTTGCTGTATTAGTGCGTTAGTGTTTTTATCTTTGCCCTTATATACGTTGAAGCTGAGTCTTTTGATAAATTCCTCAATTGAGTGTAGTTTTAATTCGTTGTGCAACAGATTGGCCGGTGCTACCGGTGGTTGCTGTGCAATTATTCTGATTATTCGGTTTTATAGCGTTTGTAATTTGTGTAAGTGAGTTTTTGTAACTGGCTTACACAAACTTTTATCCAACAGGTGATGGAGTGGGGGGAGTGACGTCACACGTACTACTGAAGTCACATCAACTATTATTAGTATTAATTAATACAGTCACTTGTGACATCTCTTCCTCGCTTCCTCGAACATCAATGTTTAAATTGATCTTAAAACAATTTTACATTGATCTTAAAATAGTGTTACATTACATTTTTCACAAAGACAATTTCTTTCTTTTTTTATCTTCTTGTTTTTTAAAAAGTTTAGTTTTGTTCACAATACAAGATATGCAAATTCACTGAAAATCTGTGTTGTCTTTGAAATTCACTGACAATGTATATTCTGAAATAATATGAAAAATTATGCCACCTTCTTGAATCTAAGATAACAATTTGAATTATTTGTCTTCATGTCTATTAGCTGGTTCATACAAATTTTTAAATTTAAAAGTTCTGCATAACTGAACAGGAGATCGCAGCAGATTTTAAAAAAAAGTAACACTAATTGATTATAATGCTGGAGTCCCCAGTGCAAAACCTTTAGTTTGATAACTAACCACAATTAAAAAGAAAAAGAAATCACTGTCACAACACAACCGACCTAAGTTAGATGCAACACTCAGGGTTCTTTTTTTTTTGTTTTGTTTGAAGCACTACTCACTGTAGATGTCTGTTGACTGAAGTAGACTGATCTTGCTGGTTTCTACAATGAGTCTGCTGTAGTAAGGGGAACCATTTCCCACACACGATTATAACACCTAGACTGGTTTCGGCCCCTACTCGCCTAACACTTCCTGTATGTGTCCTCTGGAACCTGTGGTGAGGGGAAAACACCTCCCCCACCCAACGATTGTGAGTAGTACCTGTAGACTATGGCCATACTTGGCACACAGGTTGCTGGCAAGCATGCCAGGCAGCTAGGGGGTTGTTAGTTGCTGTCAATAGTGGCTAGATGTGTTGCACACTGGGGCCCTTTATTGGACTCAACTAACCAAGCTGGAACAAGTTTACAAGAGTATCAGAAACAATAATGAAGTGTTGTTCGAATTGACATACAAATTGAGTAGATAACATACAAAACATTCAAAAATAAGCTGTAATTACAAGTACACTACATCAAAGTTTTTGAATAAATGAACCTAAAATTACAATAAAGATCACCAATATATATGTGCACATATTAACAATATGAAAACTATATGTGTGGCCACAAATAAACCTAATTAAGGGTACCCTTGAAAAAAATTTAGTGCTCACTACCTAGATTTGACTTACAAAAATTTAACTTTTAGAAATTACAAGCAACCTTACTAGTAATCACATTTTTGCTGTAAGATAAAAAATATTGACAATTGATACACAACACTTAATCAATAATGAAGTGTATTGCAACACACTTTCATATATAAGCAAAAAGTTAACTTGAAATACAGGCACATTAACACAATATTTTGAACTCAGATACTGAAAAGATTACAACTATAAGATGAACACTCTATTCTATTGAAAATTGCAATCTTTCATTTAATGTACATTTTGTATTCATTTTCTTACTCAAACTTTTTCCTATCTTTTATTCAATAGTAAAATTATTTTCTTAGCCATGGCATTAGTCTACTTTATAAATGAAATCTTCTTGCCTTCTGCTAGCATAACTAATCAATGATTTACATACTCCCTTCATGCAACATGATGCAATGAACACTACTTTATCATACACAAATTACACATGCCAAACATGCAGTTAACATCCCAAACACTGAAATAAACATCCATAATGTAAAAGTAATACCACAAAATATTACCAGATGCCATAACAAACACTGACAAATAGAGAAATAAGAGAACAAAATAGCATACCATAGGAATCATATCCAAAACACAATATATGTGCTGACAACACATAATAAAAGAAATATAATTGCTTTCATGATTTCCACATATACTCTTCAAAGCCATTCCTAATGAAGATTAAGTTTGTACAATGTCCACTAACTTCTTCCAAAGCACTTCAGCTGTAAAGAAAAAACATTCATAATACACTTATTGTTGCAATACTCATCCACTACAAAAAAAAAAAAAAAAAAAAAAAAAAAAAAAAAAAACTACTACATACCTCTCAACACTGTGACGGACCACACCGGCTCACCGACATTATACATAATCCATTCTGCAGGCACGTAACAGCTCCCCTGCAAAAATTCACATAAAATTCTTTGCACTATTTCCTCTATACTACCAGTTCATTCAAGGGTACATAATAGCAAATCTTTGAAGCCAAAATAATTTTCACAGTACACACACAAAATGATCCTGAGGCACTCTTCCGCAACCATCAGGAAACTACATACACACTTGCAACAATTTTAAAACAAATAAGAAAATATAAATTACAGCATTCTTACTCCTAAAAGAAACATCGAGTGAAACAAAGGACAAACTAAATCAGAATTTTCCCAAACGTCCAAAAATAGATAGTAATTTAGAGATAACCTCCCTTCTAATTCTTTGTTAAACCAAATCCTAACCAAAAGAAAGGAAAATTATTTAAAGATGCCTAACAGAAATTACTATAACAAACATTAGGAAACATATTATAAACCCAGCACAGAAAATCCCAAGTTATCCAAACACAATGGAACATCTCAAGAAAACCTAACAGTAATATCCCAAATTACTTCTTTTTAAGTAATTCCCATTATTTGTGCAAGTGAAATATACCTGAATTTACTCAAGTAACTTCTTTAATTAACATTATGCCAAAATTTAACTTTCAATTTAAGACAGGAAACGAAAATACATAACATTACCATCCCATAATTAAGAAATGATGAAACACCAAAACTTAAAACAAAACAGAACTTTATAAGGCAAAGCAGAGACAATAATAATCATGATTGATCATAAAGTTAAAACATATGTTTCAGAAAAAAGTGTCTATAATAAACTTTTTGTTTTGTAATATGTTCACTATTTTCAGATAAAACTGCTGCAAGAAAAACATGCATTTCACACCAATCATTGCAACACATTCTCCCAAAATATTACCACATCTCAATGCTGTGTCATGTGCATATCAGCTTCCTGACAAGCCACAAAATCCATGTTACAGGCACATCTACCCTGTAAAGCTTCACAAATACACACACAAAAAAAGCTCTCAACTCTTAACATCTTTAAAGCATTCAAGGTTACATTACAGCTCTTCCTTGAAGCTACATCAGACACACATAATAATCTAGGGGCACATCTCAGCACTGACCTACAAAACACATTCACACATGCAATGACCAAGACAGAAAGAAAAAGAAGAAACAGCAGCATCACATCTGAAAAAGCTCAAAAACACAAAACAGAAACAATATCAGAATCAATAAATAATTTTGACAAATCACTGGTAATTTGAACATAACCTCTCTAAAATTTCAGTATTATTCAACATTTAGCAAACCAAAGGAGCCAAAAAACTTTAGAAACACCTGAATAATAAATTGCCACTGTAAAGAATTACATTATAACCTTGCTGCAAAGAAAATTATTAGCTAACCAAGATAATTTAACACTGAAAATAAAACCTCAAAATCCTGAGCTAAATGTTGTAATTATTATTCCCAAATGCCTTAAAATGAAGAATGTAAAGAACTTTACCAAAAAAGCTTTTCCTAAGAAAGATTATGCTAAAATTCTAAAGTTTAAATTTAAGAAAGGAAGACAAACAGTTTTGATTATAGCCCTACACTCAAATACTGCAAAAAACCAGGAAACATAACCTGTTAAAAATGAAGCAGCAAAATAATTTTAACTCACCATACGTTGAGAACACATTTCAGGAAAATTTCACTATCTTTCACTGTTGCAACACCCGCATGATAAACTTTTCATGATAAATCCACTGCAGATCCCACAAGAACACCAATAAAACTTACACAAAAAGAATTAAAATCTTAACCTTCATAATACACATTCATCTTTGTTGTTCTAAACACTTACAGAAATTATTCAACAAATACCCAAACATTTACTATCGAACTGTCCAGAATCACTTTTTTCTCACTTTAAAATGCCAGAAAAATGTAATATTTAACCAACCAAACACTTTTATAAACTGCATTGCTTCCACTACAAATTTACTACAAAGTGACCATACTGTCAAATACACCTTAAATGAAATTTTGAAAAGCTGTCATCCTAAACATAATTTACAAAAATTCGAATATTACATCCAACTTACAAAAATTCTTTCAGAAACTAGCCTTTCAATATCGTAGCAATTATAACCTTATTTCACAGAAGAACACCATAAATTTCCACACTATGGCACTGAAGTAATCATTAATACACAAATTCCAAAATCTTATGTATCTATTTTACTCACAAAAAAACTACTACCTAATATTGAGTAGATGACTTGAATCTAAGGGAGAACACTCAACACATTTTCTGAAATTTATAACACGTCAAGGTTAGAAATTACGAGTGAGCAAACATTACACAACAAAATATTACTCCTTAAATGGAAGTTAGGAAAAGGTTACTAATATATTAATCAAAATACAGAAAACACTATCTTTAACTGCAACTGAGTGGCTGTTAGCACTTTTAAAGCCTTTTGGCACATTATACAGAATTACTAAGGGGATTGAAAAAAATTATAAAAAAATAGCAAAAATGAGGCCAGAACTAACAAGTGAATCCTTTAAATTGTTAGGGGCATGAGGGGGTTCCACCAACTGGAACGAAACAAATAAATTACCTTAAGAACATAACATGTACACGTTAAGTTTTCTACTTGAACTTTAAAACTTACTTCGCCTGTTTCACACTTCGAATTCAGCAATTCAGCACATTTGCTGTTACATCATACTACTTGACCAACAAAATCTCTTTGCAGACAACTTTTTATTACTTTTCACTTTTACTACAACTTCAATGATTAGGGGAAGAAAAGCATTACAGTAACACAACCAACTTACACGTAAAACATATGGTGAGGCATTCTAAGAAACTATTTAATGAGACATATTTTTCAAAAAAAAAAAAAAAAAAAAAAAAAACCTTGAAATAAAACACCCGATTAATTTGTTTTTTCCTTTAACAAAGAACAGAATTATTTAGATTTACTACTTACATTAAAGATAAGAATTTCAAAGATGGCGAGGTATGGGGAAAGAGAAATTTACACGGGGCCGTACATTTCTTACACAATTTCTATATTTCACGAATTTTTTTTTAAAAAAATAAATTTAGAATTTTCACAATGAACCTTTAGAAAAATTGAACCCGACGCCTAACCACCATTATGTGACGAGCTGACCATGGATTGTACAGGATAGGTAAGGAACACATGACCAAATCGTACACGGGGGAGAGTAGCTCAAAGGTAACCTTTATATGTTTATGAGAGGTTGGGTTTTCTATCAGGTTACATTCCTACAAAAGGTATGGTAATACTAATTAAAGGTACAATTCACTTAATAAGAATATTTACTACAAATAAGCAGATCACATAGGTGGCCACAGCGGCCGGTGTCCGCCTCATTAGCGTGGTCGTAGCATGTTTGCCTCACGTTCAAGAGGTCCCGAGTTCGAATCTCGGTCAGGATGAGTTACCTGGATAAGATTTTTTCCAGGATTTTCCCTTATCCTTCAAGACGAATGTTGGTAAATTAAGCTCTATAGACACTGGGCTCATTTGAGCATAATTTCACCCATTCTATTCATTGTCCAATATGACTTAACGTTGGAGGACGTAAATTTAATAATAATAATAATAATAATAATAATAATAATAATAATAATAATAATAATAATAATAATAATAATAATAATAATAATAATAATAATAATAATTAAAAAAATAACAGCGGCCGGTTAACTGTCTCAAGAGGTTGCGGACAAACCCATCTATCCAGGCCAAAAGACAGTCCAAGAGAGGGCGAGCAGAGGTCCAGAGGTCCAGAGGTAGTCCTAGTCGGGCGGGCTTCTCCCCGTCTGGGTGTCTTTATGCCGCAGTACCTAGCCGCTTGGCGGCTTTACCTGCGAAATGAGCAAAGTGGTTTCAAGTTCTGCTGGAGTGTTTGTTTGAATTTTTGGGAAATTTGGAATGGGATGCCCTTGATTAATCTCAAATGGCAGCTGCACTTAGGCGTTCCCCCGTTTTGGGAGACACGATTTAAAGTTTTTGCTCCGTTTTGGTTACGGGTTGCATACCGCTTGAGCCATCAGGCGTAAATATGGGTCCTAGAGATATCTGGGGTTTCTCTTGGGTTAACCAAGGGGTCCCAAGACGTCTCTTGGTAGTTTAAAGGATGGCAAGCGTCTTTGTTCCCTCTGGTCATACCTGCCCAGGGAGTTCACTAAAGGGTTGCTGTGATTTTGGATTTTGTCGTACATTGATCGTGCTCTCTCGCGGATGACATCGACAATGTACGGGATCTGAGAGTGCTCATGTAGGATATGAGCAGGAAATCTCCAGTCTGTATCATATATGATACGAAGTGCCCTGTTCTGCAGCGTCTGGAGCCTGACGAAAGTGGTATTAGTCACTGTTCCTCAGATCTTACAGCTGTACAGAATCATAGGCGGAATGATCGCCCAATACAGCTGGAGTTTGAGTCGGATGGGCATAGTTGAGCGGAAAATAGGGTATTGGCTCCGGAGTGCGACGTGCCCCAGCTGGACCTTGCTCTTGACGTGCGGAACGTAAGTTAATTTACGGTCCAGCGTCACTCCGAGATACTTCGCCGCTTGCACCCATGGGATTCTACGGCGCCGTAAAACGAAGTTCTGCTGTAACCGGTTGGCTCTGGTTTTTGCCAGGAGAATTGCAGAGCTCTTCTCTGGGTTAATTGCCATTCGCCATTTTGCGCTCCATTCGCCAATGGCCCGGAGCTGGGTTTGGATTTGCCGGAAACCGGCTTACACAAACTTTTATACAACAGGTGATGGAGTGGGGGGAGTGACGTCACACGCACTACTGAAGTCACAACTTTTATTAGTATTAATTAATACAGTCACTTGTGACAATCTATAAATAAATAGTAGCCCATTACTTTTCGCAGATTTCCATGTAAAATTGTTCTTTTTTCAGTATGAATGTACTTACTTTTCTTTGGCCTTTTTACTTCCTACACAATTCCCTTCATTCGGAATTTTAGTAAAAATTGAAAAAGAAAATGTCTGTCGATTTATTAAACTTTGGATTTTTTAAGCTTTCTATTTTGTGTATTATTAGAGCTTGCTCTTAAAGGTCCAGGTTTATCGGCTCGTGCATTGTGTTGAATTTGTTTAAAGTGCTGTTCGTGCAAGATGCATAGCTTCTTTGAAAGAAACGAGCAACCAAGATTTACAAAGTGCTTCAAGCTGTAACCAATAATACCGAATTGTCTTTCTTTACGAAATGCAAGCTTTCGCGCCATTTCTGGCGACATAGGCTTTGAATTTGTGATCAGAAACTCAAAACATATAATTGCTGAGCTTGAAGATATGTTGCTGTGACGCAGGAATTATC
This sequence comes from Mantis religiosa, assembly GCA_030765055.1. Classification (NCBI taxonomy): domain Eukaryota; kingdom Metazoa; phylum Arthropoda; class Insecta; order Mantodea; family Mantidae; genus Mantis; species Mantis religiosa. The sequence goes on from JAUKNK010000123.1 coordinate 679,007, forward strand.
AGAGGAAAATTCGGAAGTGGAAGTCGTTTAAGGAATTCGTCCGTTATCACATTCCAATCAGGTACGTACATTTTTTTCAGTTGCATGCCTCAGAACTTTCAAGTCATTGCCGAAGTATCTACATGCAGTTATTTAGCATGTTATTCCGCAGAAAGGCCCTGCCTTAACTTTTAAGTTATAAATTAAGTGGGATTATGTGAAGAAATCAAATATTTAAGTAATTGTTCTAAAAATCAGTCGCTTTGTAAAATACAAAAGGAAAAATATATTACACTGTACACACACCTTTGCATTTAATCTTAACGTAAAAGTGCTATCGTATAAGCTACTTAGATATCGAAACCGGCAAAGCAAAACTTTGCTTAGAAGTTTGCTGACAGCGCACATGTTTGACACGTGGAAATAGAATAGCGCGAATATTCCCTACAATCACAGTCACCGGTGGAGTAATATATTATCCCGCTTTGTTTAAATCGCCATATAAACTAAGGACGGCACCGATATAATGACTTCTTATCCATTGACAGTCTTGTGCCTCATGCTTGTTATGTTGTATATTGCTTTTAATATAGAGAAACAATTTATTACAATTATTTATCTAACTCTAACATTACTCTACATAATTATTCATAACTCAATAATTTCGGTATCACATTACATAACGGAAAGTTTTATTGCATTGGTTTATATGATTGGAAATTCTAAGTAAGATAGACTATGTTGTGTTTCTTAATGCTTATCTGGCAGGTTGTTCGTTATTAACTCTTGAGATGGATAAAGGGGTATGCGCAAGTTCGGAACACCCTAGGTAATTACACATGCTCCAGTGCCTCCTGTTGCTGCTCTTATATTCTAGAGCTTTACGCTTCAGGAAATGTCCAATAAGTCTAGAGGTGTGGTGAGGCATGAGTAGATACGCTCCCGGGCTTAACTACAAAGGGAATAACAAGAACGTTGCACCTCGCAACACCCTTGCAGCAAAATATCCTCTCAGACAGCAAGTATTAGGTAATTTGGGAGTCAAAAATAACTGTGCTTTCATAAGGGATAATCCCATAACAAACAATTTTTTGTCAAATCTAAATATCATTTAGATAGAATTTATTTACCTAATATGAAAATCTTATGTGTCGCCCACTCGCTCTTATACAGCATACTTTTACGAGTGCTTATTTCTCTTTCTACTTCATGTGAATTGAGATAAGCATTTGTAGAAATTCTTTATTACACATTTTCTTGTATAATGAATGGAAATAAAATATAGTAGGCTTTAGCTATGATGAAATCAGAGCTAGTCTCTATGACCTATATAATAACTTTGAAATCCCATTCCTTTTGCACAACTAGGAAATAAAACTGGCTTTCATTGGAGAATAGCATACCTATTAGATAATTCAAAATAATATTCGTAACACCGTAACTGTATGCCGTATTTTTGGAACGGTAAGATTTTATAAGTGTCTTACACTTTACTGTTATGCAAAAGTCATTCACAATCAAGAGAACTTCAGAGGATTTCATTTATTACAAAATAACTTAAGCATATGGAAATGTAATTAAAATAATTGGAGCTCTGTTTAAGAAAATCAACATTTTTAACTTTCACCTTTCCAAGTAGTTTAGAATGGGAGATGTATTTATTTATTTTTAAAATCATCCTTTCTACTCTTTGAAAGGCTCTGAATTTGCATAACAAGTTTGGCATTTTCCAGATTTTTTGTCATGTAATTCACACACGCATTTTTTTAAAAATGGTTTTTGTATTCACTGAGTCTGAAAGTGTGTATTTCTGGTGATATTTCGGTATCCAATTTTTGGCTAGAATACAACACTCTGTATAGGTACTGTAAGTATCTAGTAGAAAATTAAAAGTATGCTCTGTTACACTGTTACATTCACATTTCTGTATTCACTCTTCTATATTGTACTCGTATTATTGCTTATGGCATCGATGAAATTTGGTAAAAAAAGCGCAAGTTTTCGATTTTTCTTTGTGGCGTTATTATTATGTGTACTTGTAATTTGCTCTTTAATGCTGGACAATTAATTATGTAATACCTATGACAATTTTAAAGTAAAAATGACTACTTAATGGCACCTTTACTGCATCGGACTTCAAATCGCATACATATTTCTTTTACTTCCTTTTCTTTGGCATATTTACTTCTTCTACTTCACAGCTTGGACCTTTCAATCGGTTCCAGCTCCAATTCAGTCTGTTCATTGTTCTTCGGTTTTCCCTGGCTTCTTTTACCTTTGGGCTTATAGTTTATGGCTATTTTAGGTATTCGGTTATTTATTCTTTGAACTCATTTTTCCCATCGTTTTCTGTTATTAGCAATAATATGATTTATTTCTTCTACTTCTAATACTTCCCTAATTTCTTGAATTGTTTTTGTCATTTTTAATGTTAAAAGCTATCGCGTTTACAAATTGTATTTCTGATGTCTGTATGCTCGTACTATTTCTTTTGCATTAATTCATGTCTCTGATCCGTGTATCAGGGTTGGTACTGCCAGTGATTTGTACAGTTCTACTATGGAGTCTTTACGGACCTTATTTTTAATGATCTTTTTAACTGCCTGTTATATAGTTAAATTGACTTATTTTCTCTATTACACCAGTTTCTCCCTGGTACGAGACATTACATGCTGAATACTTAAAGTGTAATATCTGATATACTTATTGTCTAACACTATTTTTGAACTAGCTGGGTTCATTCCTCTAAATCCATTTTAGATTTATTTGCTGATATTTTCCTTCAATATTCAATAGAAATTTTATTTAAAACGTGTAACATTTTGTGCAGGTCATCTTCATTTGTGGCCATTAGTATCTGATCATCTACATACAACATAGTCTTAACTTTAACTCCTGAAACATAAATCCCTCCATTAAGTTTATTTGAAAAAATTCCTACTATTTCGTCAATATACATATTAAAAAGTGCGGTTGATAAAGCACAACCTGGTCCTAAACCACTACTATCACTCGTTCTCTGTCATTTATTTTTTGTGTCATTATACAGAATGTTTCAGAAATGCTTTTACAAATTTCGGGTATGGGTTCCTCATACCAAAAGAAGGAAAAAAGTTGATATGAACATATATCCCATAATCCTTTGTTTTCTCGTTAGGAGGTGTTCAACACACTGGTACACTTATAACACACAAAATTCATAATAAATGCTCGAAATGTCCTTCTCTTGCTGTTATGCATGTCTGTACTCGTCGAATAATAGAATGTCGCACCCTTTCAAAAACTCTGGAATCATTTCGCAGCCCTTCCATGACACGTCGATGAAGCGTTTCTGCATCCGGGATGGCAACTCCATAAACCAATGATTTAAGAGCCTCCAGAGGTAAAAATCCACAAGATTGAGGTAGGGAGAACGTGCAGCCCATGGAACTGGTCCTCCTCTGCCTATCCATTGGTCATGGTAGATAGTGCAACTCGAGCAATGCGACTAAAATGTGCCGGAGCCCCACCATGCATAAACCACATGTTTTTTCTTATTTGGAGGGGAACATCGTGAAGTAAGTCGGCAAAAGTGTGCTGGATAAAGTCCCTGTAGACAGCAGCAGTAAGACGTGCTGGTAAATGGAGCTACCAGACAGTCACCTACAATGCCAGCGCACACATTCAGACTAAACTATTGCTGATGTCTAGCCTGAAGTACAGCATAAGGATTACGATCTGTCCATACGTGTACGTTATAGAAATTAGTGACTCCATCTCTACCTAAAGTTGCCTCTTCTGTAAACCAAATTGACGAGACAGACTATGGATTGGTTTTTTATGCTACAAAACACCGGTAAAAGTTATCCCCTGGTGGATAATAGGCAGGCGAAAGGAGCTGCACACGTTGAATATGATATGGTTACAGAAGCTCCTCTTGAAGTACCCTCCATGCTGTCTCGTGTGATGTACCAGATGCCACAGCCAATTGTCTTGTAGTGATACCTGGATCGTCTTCGATACACTTTAACATGTTTTTCGCGTTCCGGCGTACGAATAACTCTTGATCTTCCTCGATCAATAGTCCGTGGTGCAACGGTTTCTGTCTCAGCAAGGTGACGATAAACAGCGACAAAGATTGGATGACTCGGTTGTCTTCAGTCTGCAAACTCCATCTGATAGCGCCGTGCAGCCTCGCGTCCATTACTATTCGCGCGAACTTACATAAAAGTCATGTCTGCCTGTTCACGAAATGAATATCCAGCCATGGTGGATCGAAACAGGTGCAGTTAACTCACTAAATTTACACAATTGAAACGTTGAAGACAGACTGATAACAAATGACAAACGTAAACAAGTCTCCATGGCAACACTTCGCCATCTACCATATGTAGTACAATAGGTCAGAGCCTTCTATGAGTGCCTCAGAAATGAAGTTTTGAGGTTGGACCCCGAAGGTCGTTGAACTCACACTATCATTGTGACAGGAATAACGCGAAAACCAAGGATTATGGGACATATGTTCATGTGAACCTTTTTACTTCCTTTGGTATGAGGAACCCATACCTGAAGTTTGTAAAAGTACTTCTGAAACATGCTGTATATACTTTTTATAACTTCACGTAGTTGTTGTGGTATGCATCTACTTTTTAAAGTCTTCCACAGTATCCTTCGTGGTACTTTGTCATAAGCTCTAAAATAGCCAAATTTTGTTCTTTTCTTGTTTCTGTAATTTGTTTCAGAGTAAAAACATTGTTATAGGTGCCTCTTCCTGTTCTAAAACCTGTTTGTTCTTCTAGGAATATTGCAGCTGCTATTTTATTTAACCGCGCACTTATTATTTTGGCATATATTTTGTAGGCAGCACATAACAAACTAATACCTCTGTAATTTTCAGGCATTGTTCTTTCTCCTTTCTTAAATATTGATATCACTCTATCTTCCATTCTTGGGATATCTATTTTTCAGCATCAATACTCACGAGCTCCAAAGTAAAAGCGGCACAGATTCAGCATTTTTAAATACATAAAATGTTTCTTGGACCAGAATATAAAATCTATTAGTTAGCTACCTTTAGGAGAGCTTCAGGAATTACGGATTTTCAAATATGAGAAAAAGGCTCGCCGGAACTAATTATCGATAAAATGAGGTCATCGTCGAGATAGGTATAGGCGTATTTAGCAGAGCTGGACAATTCCAATATTTTGGAGCGGTTAAAAATAGCAGGAACGTGGAAAAAGTGTATATCCCTAAACGTGTACTGTGCTGAGAGCTAAATAATCTGCTTTAAAAGTTTGGTACCTTCATTCCTAACATAGTTGTGGAATCGACCTCATATGTACTGAATATTTCTCAAGTAACCACTAAGAAATGATAGAACGTACTCTATAATATTGCATATTAGGAACAAAGCATTGCATATTCAGAGTTAAAATCATAAACATTTGCACTTTTACCAGTTATCTTATTAAACAACTTTACCGATCTACACAAGATTGGTGTAAATTGTCATCAAATTGGGAAGCATAGTTTGAAATGTATTCCGTAGGGATATGTGGTGTTCTAATTATCCCAACCACAGCGCCACCGTCGTTTCTTCACTTTAATATGAAACAAGGATAGCGTACACTTGCATAAAGAAATCTGACTCGAGGTTGTTAAAAACTGTATGGTTTCATCCTCTCCACCATCACATTTTTATTTATTCTCTTATATAGTACTAGCCAATAATTGGAATAATTGCTTACTTTATTGCCAAAATGGGCTGAGATAGCTTTTAGGAAAAGGCGGACAAAGGGGCCTCCAACAACTGGAGGACAGCATCATAAATAGGCCACATTGGGTCCCTGTTGCTTTCAAGCATGACCCCTGGGCAGAAAAGGATGATGAGTTCCGAATGGAGAGCAAACCCGGACGACAATGTGCGCTAGCAATGGAGAAATGCCTAAAAATTTCAAAAGGGCAAAAGCTGTGACGTGGGCTAGCTATGCCTAAGTTACTCACAATCATGGAGCTTCTTGGTAATTGAGACAGTCACCAGGAAGTGGGACGCAGCAGTTCCGCTTAACGTCTTTTCAGAGAGCAAATGTCACTGCCCTGCCTCAACATACCAAGCGCTTCGTCTTGTCCTATGACCTAGAGGCACATTAGATGAAATAGATACTGGAGCATTATGGACAGGAAGTTAGTAGCAGAGGGGAACCAACCCTTGTATTCATTTGCTAACCCAGGGAAATCACGAAAAATTGATGGTCATTCTCACAGTAATCGAACTTTGGATCTCCTGAATCCGAGGTAACATATGATACCATTGAACTATCTCGTTCATTGGGCGAGCAGTAACACTACCAGTTATTTTTACTAGTACAGAAGTTTATGATGATGATAGTAATAATAATAATAATAATAATAATAATAATAATAATAATAATAATAATAATAATAATAATAATAATAATAATAATAATAATAATAATAATAATAATAATAATAATAATAATAATAATAATAATAATAATAATAATAATAATAATAATAATAATAATAATAATAATAATAATAATAATAATAATAATAATAATAATAATAATAATAATAATAATAATAATAATAATAATAATAATAATAATAATAATAATAATAATAATAATAATAATAATAATAATAATAATAATAATAATAATAATAATAATAATAATAATAATAATAATAATAATAATAATAATAATAATAATAATAATAATAATAATAATAATAATAATAATAATAATAATAATAATAATAATAATAATAATAATAATAATAATAATAATAATAATAATAATAATAATAATAATAATAATAATAATAATAATAATAATAATAATAATAATAATAATAATAATAATAATAATAATAATAATAATAATAATAATAATAATAATAATAATAATAATAATAATAATAATAATAATAATAATAATAATAATAATAATAATAATAATAATAATAATAATAATAATAATAATAATAATAATAATAATAATAATAATAATAATAATAATAATAATAATAATAATAATAATAATAATAATAATAATAATAATAATAATAATAATAATAATAATAATAATAATAATAATAATAATAATAATAATAATAATAATAATAATAATAATAATAATAATAATAATAATAATAATAATAATAATAATAATAATAATAATAATAATAATAATAATAATAATAATAATAATAATAATAATAATAATAATAATAATAATAATAATAATAATAATAATAATAATAATAATAATAATAACAATAACAATAACAATAACAATAACAATAACAATAACAATAACAATAACAATAACAATAACAATAACAATAACAATAACAATAACAATAACAATAACAATAACAATAACAATAACAATAACAATAACAATAACAATAACAATAACAATAACAATAACAATAATAATAATAATAATAATAATAATAATAATAATAATAATAATAATAATAATAATAATAATAATGACAGCCTGTTTATTTAGCCAGAATAATGATGTTCGGTATTATAATGATGTTAGCATTTCAATGATTACACTTTATTATATGTTTGCTGTTTATGTAGGTATATTAAGGCTATGCAATAAACTTCAAATGAATTTCGATGCCTGCTTATCATAATTATTAATATTTACTATTACTACTACTACTACTACTACTACTACTCTACTACTACTACTACTACTACAACTACTACTACTACTACTACTACTACTACTACTACTACTACTACTACTACTACTGCTTCTACTTTTTTATAGTAAGGGAAAAATCTTCTTAGACGCCGCTATGCATGGCGAGTTGGATTCTTACCAACTAAAAACCCTTACTCACATAGCATACCATCTGGGACCGCAATAAACATAACTTCAGCATGGTAACATTTAATAAAACCCGCGGTTCCTTAAGTCAGCTCTTAAAAGTATACTTAATCTACCACCTTCCTTTCATCATTTTCCTTAGTTTCAAGTATGTGCCTAGCTAACTGCTTCACTGTGTTCCATGACTCCTTATTTATCATCATAACGGTGCATAAGTTTTCTGTTGATAATTCCACCTCCAGTTTGTGATTTACTTGCCGTCTCTTTCCCTCCCATCATGGGCAGTAGAAAAAAGTGTTACTTTCTGGTAGAAAAATTTACTTCTACTACTACTACTACTACTACTACTACTACTACTACTACTACTACTACTACTACTACTACTACTACTACTACTACTACTACTACTACTATTACTACTGCTATTACTGCTACTACTTATACTACTACTATTACTACTACTACTACTACTACTACTACTACTACTACTACTACTACTACTACTACTACTACTACTACTACTACTACTACTACTACTACTACTACTACTACTACTACTACAACGATTGCAGATGGCAGAGTGTGTTTAGAACAGGAATATTCAGTTGGAAATCTACTCTAAGCATCTTAAAATACACAAGCCATGTACGCAGACCCACTTCTAAAGGAATATTTTGTGTCAAAGGTATCCAAAAGAGCTGTATAATAAAATCTCAATATCCAATGTTTTTCTTAATGCAATAGACAATTAACAGCAAGAGCATTCCCTTAATGGAAACTGGAACAGTACTGGAACTAGGCAAAATCGTTATTTTATACAATGAATCAGTTATTTATCTGTTGTGTGGCTGTCATCTAGGAGCGAAAGTTTTGTAAGCCACTTTCCAAGGATGGTTGATCTGTCAGAGGCATCAATAAGTAGTCCGAGTAAATTCATTATGAATAGAGGATTACTTAGTTGATTGCAATAAATTTGGAGATGCGTAAAGGCCACACACAGTGCTTGGGCTTTCTAAACCCTCCGTCTTTTTTAAACTCAACAGTTCTTACCGTTCCGGTCGGTAATCCTTACCACACCTACTTAAAAATATTACAATTCCAAAATAACAGTCAAGCATTTTCACGATTAGTCACATATAACCGTAGCCACGAGATACTTTAGGTTTATAAGATCCTTCGAATCAAATCGTGTTTGTTGGATGTGGTATCAAAATAAAATGCTCACTCCATAGTTCTTTTCCTGCTTCTTCCTGCACTGTTAACAACACTATATCTGTATTTAGGATGAAACACCCACCCTATAAAATATCTAAGGGCCATAAGGTAACTAAACAAAAAAAAAAAAGGAAATAAAATAAAGGGATGCTGATAACAGTATAAGGAACATACAAAAAAGCTTTGTATTAATATTGAATAACGCAAGAGAAGATTAAAGAAATATTAGCACTCAAAATAATGTAAACAATATTGCAAGGGATTTATAAGAGAAAATTACATATTAAAGATTATCTGTTTCAAGGAAATAAGCTAAAATTTAGAAGAGGCCTTTAAATGGTTTTTGCCAGGTGCAGTAGCCTCAGAGAATCTAAAATATTTCACGACAAGCGAAACATGAAAGGATGAAAGTGTAAAAGGCCGGAAAACTAACATTTATCCAAAATGTTAAGAGAACAGAAAATGAAATCAAGCGAAATAGCAAATGACATTTGCTTGTAACTTTTTAAAACATAGAAGCTAATGTAAATGAGTTAACATCTGTCACATGAAGAAATAGGAATAACCAGAAGTCTCATAATTAGTAAAGAAATACGTCAAAATATAAACTGGTTGTGAAATGCAAGATTTCTTCATGTAGAAGTTCAATATATGACAGTACTCACATCTCACTCTGCGTTTTAAATTATTCAGAAGTATATTAAATATTCAAACTGAGTGTAGGAGTTATCAGAATTTATTTATCTTCATCCACAGAGCACCTCCAGAAAGACACTCAATTTGAATAAATACTTTTAAGGAACTTACTACCTTCTGAAGCTTGCCGAAATCTTAATATCTCTTCCTTTTAAACTCCCTCCACGAGTAGAACCTGTTCACCACACATCAAAATATACGTTATTATAATCACTGCTCACTTAAAATGAATTCATATCCATTATCATGTTAGTATTAATCATATTTCAGGTTACATTACTCTAATATTTATGTGTACCGAAAATGGCATTTAGGGTATTGCCGGGGTTGCGTATATCGCAAGAGATCAATAGCATGATTAAATATGAATTGCTGGCAGATTCCAAGAGGGCGTTGTCCACTATTGGAAGTGGGGACGGTACGAAGATATCGCATCACATTCTGCTTACAACTGTTGATTTGTAACCATACGTACACTTTGAAGTAAAAAAAATTGCATCATGTAGGAACGAGAGGGTTTAAGTTGGTACTTGCATATAGTTACACCCTCTTCAAGCGTTAGTTTTACATTTTCCATCGTACATAATACGTTGGTTGGCAAACTTTTATGATAAATGATTAGTAACACTTCCAGCTCTTTCCAGTGAAGTAACAAGTTAATATTAATGATTACATAAATAAGGTCGACAATAATGGTTTACTTAATGACAATTGTTAGCTACCTGGGCAGCAGCACTTCACCCAATAATAATGATAATGATGATCATGATGATGATAATAATAATAATAATAACAAAAACAACAACACAGACATAGAGTACCTTGAAGTTATCTGCATTAAACCTATAATAACAATATTAAATGCAAAAATAAATCACTAAGGAGCCGATAAACACGGTGTGCAACGTCTACAGACTGTACGAGGGTTGGGTGCTTTGCAACTTGGGACGTCACTGCATGGAGTTCAGTAACAGTACGATTTCGTTTTTGCTTTATGCATCACCAAAGGCGGTGGATATTAATGAAACCTTTAAAGAATTGGTGTTTGGAACGAAGTTTAGGAAGGGAGCACTCAAGGCTTAAGGTTTTTGTTATGATTTTGATGTTTAGACATATCTATGCACGATAAATATAGTAACGATTAATGTCCGGATTTGTAAGCACAATCAATGGTGAAATAAGCAAGCATATTGGCACGAAAAATAAGCAAATAAACAAAAATTTAATCATAAACATATTGTTTCGTAGAATTCTTAGCTTACGTAAGCTTGTTACACTACACGAGGGAGGTTCTCATGAGATTTTCTTGCGTGAAGCTCCTGCGTTTGTCAGTGAAGAATTCTTTATACAATGAAAAGAATCTCTCGACGTCGCATGATGTTACTTGAACATGTGTAAAGCACCACAGCTGTGCCTGACGGAATTATTATTCCTCTTCGATATACGTTTCTGTACCAGAAAGATTTTTAGAAAATTTACACAGTGTTTGGTACCCAGAGTTTTTCATTAATACCTTCTGAGTTTCTCAAAGTCAGCTTTAACAATACCGTGAGTCTCTGAAGACAACGTTATTGCAATTCCATCTATCAATTAAAGTGAACATTCCAAGGTAATATTTTGAGTTTGCAGCTATGTTATAGTAGCAAGTATTTTGGAGAAACTGTTATGGATGTACTCTATCTTATCTTGCAAGCCAATATTAGCAAAAAATTGCTGTGTTGTGGCAAAGCTTCTGCATCTAAGGAGTACAACACTGTTTTACTTCATGAACTGTTCTGAGTAGTATGACACAGCCTTTAACCAAGAACCCCATTGAGTTAAAACTGGCTGAAGTGTTAAAGACAAATTTGGAAGGACTCCATGAAATCTTTTATTGCTTATCGGTGACAGTACAAACACTTTCTTGACACTAGAGACAAGAAGATGCATGTCTTTATATCGGCTCCTAACTGTTTCAGCGAGATGATATAAACCGTCTGAATGATAAAATGATGGTTAGGAGAGAAAGTTTACTTTGAAATTCACATAATTTGGATAAAATAAGAAATTTTAATTAAAAAGCATAAAACAAGTAAGCAGACCCATATTTCAGAAAAAAAAAAGCATTTATAAGCATTTCGTTTAGAAATCCGGACAATTTGAAATGACAATTTCTTACTAGCAAAGAGAATTATCTAACAGATGAAGAAGAAATAGGAACATGCCAAAGAACTTTATCCTAATTTAATAACATTGTTTCTGAAAGTTTATGGTCAAAATATGCTCACTAACATTCACAAATAAATCGAAATAACATGTTCTTGGCGGCAAAAATTTTAGACTTCGTTTTCTTATTGACCTCTGAAAAAGACAGCTGTTGTACAATTATTTAGCGATGCAGGCAACTCATTCCTCACCCACTTCTTCCACTCTGCATAAGTCACCTCTGGAGGTTCCTGTGGTCTATCTGCCTGTGAACCCTACGGTTCCTTCATGTCATCCCTTCCTCTTCGGTGTGACAGTCACAATAAGTAGCAGAATGCGAAATGCCCCCTCCGTGTATATAACGTATGATAATCGAAAGATTGCGTTAATGTAAAATTGGTGAGCAATGATTTCAATAATCATTTTTGTCGTAGTTGTACTTGAATGCGAGTGAAGTACTCCCCCACCATGGTCATACTCCTTGGGAAATAAATATGTAACTTAAATTATTATTTAAAAATTATAGTTGACTGAGGCAGGTGGAGCTACAGGGAAATTTTAAACTTACTGCTGTATTTAATATCTCTACCTTAATAACCAAGGAAGGGCTTCTTTATGTCTTATATGGCATATAGCTCATGCATATTCACAAAGAACAGAATTTAAATATTAAAAGGAATGGGACATGTACTAGACTTTAAAAATATTTTTCCCCATTTAGCATTAACGTTTGTTGCTGCAACGAGCAGGTGAGTTCTTTATTCATGAAGCAGTAGCTACTTTCTCTTGCAAGCAATTCACTCTTAATATCGCAGTGTGCTTCCACTCCCCTTGCCTTCCCTATCCTCATTTTCATCCCTTGTCCCAACGACTTCTATGGCTAGTGCGAGCATAAGGTGCCAGAATGCATGCCAATTACTTAAATGAAGGTATGCATGTCTTCCGAAAATATCGGCCACTTCTTTCTGCCACATGAGAGCAAATGTAGGTTTAATAGATGCTCATGTTTAGATAAACACCTTGGTTATATTTTAAAACTAAGGTACCGACTATTAAAATTCAGAAGTTCTGCACTGTGGTACGCTTGTGTAATATTTACCTTTGTGTTTGTTTCACTACGCTGGGTAAATTACAATAATAGAACGACTTTCCAGAAAACCACAAGTAAAAGATCGACGAATTTAACTTCCTGACAGTTAACTATCTCCCTTTAAGGGCATGTTTTAGGAAAAAACGCAATAATTAGTCACATTTCCTAATACATCTTCCTATAAACTATCCCAACCTAGTTTAATCCTGCTGTAAACATCTGGGGGGGGGGGAGAGAGACAGAGATAGAGATATTGGGACAGAAACGGATAAGCTGTTGATTGGTTTAGCGAAGTTAATGTGCGTTTTCTTTTATTTGCATGCTTACGATAAACCCCTTCTTTAACTACAGTAGTGAAAGCAGTTTTCTGATCACTGCTCTGCGCGAGCTGATTTCGGAGAGAGAAAAGTATACAAATGTTTCGATTATTATAAACGTAATAGCCCCACATTTTATATTTCTGCTTCACATACCACACAGATGTGTTCTGTAAACTCTGTATACAGATTAGAGAGAAGATAGGTGAAATTATACACATTATTAACTTATGTAAAATTAAGTTGCATTTTATTTAACAATTACTAAAAACATTACTATTATATAATATTTTTGCATTACTATACCAGGCAGCTCTCTCGCAACGAGGTCTGTATCGAGTTGAGTGCTGATTAAGATATTATTTATGGTGTGGAGTTGCTTCTGATATTTAACACTGTAGTTCCTGTACATCTCGCGTACCTCACAAGCCCAAGAACACTTATGTATATGCAATTTAAAATTAGTAAGCTTTACATTATGGAGCCAGCCGGTGCTTCAGCCGAAATTAAACACAAGCGAGGCAAACCTTTAAAAAGTGGCGAGGGGCGAATGAACGCGCATTGTTCCACAGTGCTTAAAGAAAGAAACCCGGAATCGTCTATAAAAACTTTAGAAAGAAACTGGTGATCTTGGTGTTTCTGCAAGTAGTGTACATAGTGTTAGAATGAAACAGCAAGCATCCGGAACTCTAAGAACACCGGGAAATTCGCGTGAATGAGAACAGTGCGAGGAGAAAGTTCTTTTTTTCCTTTTTTTTCAAGAAATGAACCAACTCATAGATTTAATAAGTTAATGTGTAACCCAACTCTATTTATTTATTGTCTAGAAGTTAGCGCTGGTATGTATACTACTAGTGTTACAAAACTTATAAGCGTTCGTGTAGCGAGTTGAGTCAGCTCCGCCTTGTTGTTTACAGCAGGATTAAACTAGCGTGAACTGTCGTCTGGTGTACTGAAATACTCGATCTGTAAATGAAATAATCGTAATAATAATATTCTCCCCTCATGCCATTTCTTCACGTTTAGTAACAAAAATAAATCACAGAGTCAGATCAGGTGAATATCAGAGTTATGTATAACTCAACTCTTAGAGTTTGGCGGCGACAATAATAGATGACTTTGCAGATGCGTTGTGGTAAAACAGCAGTTTCCCCTTACCCAAATGGGGACCTGATCTCCTTGTACTTCTTATCAAATTAGGCCAATAACTCGATATAGTATTGTTCAGTTATCCTTTTTCCTTATTGCAGGAAGTCAATGAGTATGACACCCTTCGTATCTCAAAAAAGCGTCACCATCACTTTTCCGGGATATGTGATAGTCTATATCTTCTTTAGAGAAGATTCACCAAAAATAAGCCATTGTTTTTATTGTTGCTTGTTGTCGAGGGTATATTGATGAATCTAGATATAATCGAATGTGACATATCGACGCAAAATCCTTCGAATTTCGTTTAAATAGCTCAAAACGCAGTTTTCGAGGTAGAACACCACATCAGCTTGTGCGACACCCAGCTGACCGACAGCTTCATCCATAACATATCATACAAAATACGAATTGCCGTTACCATCGACAGACCTATGGTCTCTGCCACATCATGGGCTTTTGTTCTACGATCAAAGAGAGTCATATTGTAGACCATTGAATAACCTCCTCGTCAACCATCTCTGCCGAGTTCTTGGCGCTCGTCTTTACAAACGGATCTTCGAAAGTCGTTAACGGTTGTCACAAATCATGAAATGTCCCCTTAAACAGCATCCAACTTCGCTGTTATCTACTTACAAGTTTTCCCAACCAAAAGGGAAAAGAGAAGCCAGGAACGAATTTAGCGAAAACATATTTAACTATAAAATAGAAAAATATAAAAAATACTTTTAAGATAGAAAATAATATATGAATCACTACCAAGTTTGCTTTGGTGACGTATAAAAATAGTGCTCACGATGGCAACACCAATTGGCGATAGGACTGGACTAGACTACACTACGGAGGTTATTCGGCAAGGAGACCCCAAACTCGGCCTATTGTGCCTAAACACCCAAGTGGGGGCACCTTCAGGAGGAAGGATAAAGCGAGAGGAAACCGCCTGTCCCAAGTAGCCACGACAGCACAGAGGGTATGGTTCCTTTATTTTACAAGATGGAATCTCCCCGGCACACCAGGACAACGGGCATCCCATTCTTCTGTGGTTCGGGAACAGCCCCACCACGAGACCGGGTTTGGAGAGGGGCAAACGTGCTACCGAACGCGGAACTTTGCTCAGAGCATATGATCCTGCCATGTAACGCCGAGACTTCTACCCTAAAAGAGGCCACCAGATCAGAGATGGCATGAAATGACAATGGAGATGAAATGGAAGGACAGGAAATTCGGGGGGGATGTAATTAACATACTTAGCATTCACCTGGTCACTTGGCATTCACCCCCCCCCCCACCCACGGGCGTAGGTCGGCCACGGTAATTGAATCAGGAGCTCCCTAACGCGGGCCACAGACGAAACCACCTGTGTCACCCCGCTCGATATTTTGCGATAGCAATACCATCTATTTTGAAACACTCAAGTATTTGTAAGAATAGCCATTTCTAGATTTTTAGGCCATAGAACTAGTCCGTACCAGTCACCGTTTCTATGCAATGCGTAGATACTTACAAGGGCCAAGTAACTTCATGCTTTTCTCATTTACCAAGGTGCTTTTTAAGAACTTTGAATAATTAGATAATACAAGCAACATGTCAACGTATTTAAACAAGTTCCAATGTGGGAATGATACAAATAACACGGAACTGAAATAACCATATCAGCAACAAATTCTCTTTCAACGTCCCTAATATCGATACTGGATTCCAATATATCAGTAACGCTTACAAACAGAGGCACATCCGCATTACTTTCCCTACAAAAACGGCTGTGTTTTATATTAACAAACACGGTACGCTTAGGCTTACATTACATCAGATAGCTCTGCGGTTGCTAACACAATGTGCACAGCACAAAATGATATTCCATGTTTACGTGCGCATTTTCTGCTCTGAAACATGTGAGCTATTAACGTTCTCACACTACTATGTGGATACGCGTATAGGTTTACGCTTTAACTTTCAGAAGCATCTACATGATCATTATTTATTATTATTATTATTATTATTATTATTATTATTATTATTATTATTATTATTATTATTATTATTATTATTATTATTATTATTATTATTATTATTATTATTATTATTATTATTATTATTATTATTATTATTATTATTATTATTATTATTATTATTATTATTATTATTATTATTATTATTATTATTATTATTATTATTATTATTATTATTATTATTATTATTATTATTATTATTATTATTATTATTATTATTATTATTATTATTATTATTATTATTATTATTATTATTATTATTATTATTATCATCATCATTATCATTATTATTATTGTTATTATTATTATCATTATCATTATTATTATTATTATTACTATTATTATTATTATTATTATTTCATATTATTATATTATATTATATTATATCCAGGAAAACCTCTCCTAGGCCAGGTTAAAGATGTGTAAGGAGTAACAACCTGTTTAAGAAGATATTAAATATATCTTTACCTCCCAAATTAACGGACCCATCTATGGAGGTACGTCTGACTGTTCATTAGTTTCAATTTAGAGGCTGGCCGCTGCCATCGCTGCTACCGCCACAAAGCTGGGCCGGCCTCTGTCATCAAACGTTGAGAAATGCGTAGTTATTTATTCTTTCTCCAGGAAGCTTTAAAACCTTTCGATTTCGACAAGTCTGATAGTCTTCTCTAGATGCTTGCACAATTCATTAAAGAATTACTGCATGAATAGAAGGGTACACAACAGAGGAGAAAATACTATCATAACTAAAGAAATCACTAAAGGATGCCTTAAGGGATCGGTTCTGGGACCCCTCTTTTGGGATATTTTAACGGAACCGATAATAAATAGTTTGCAACAATCGCCTGAAATATTAGAAGTTATAGCCTATGCAGATGACTTATTAATATTGGTAGCAGCTGATAGTCGGAATGAACTGGAAGCTAAATCTAAGACATCTCTTGGAATTCTTGATAGTTGGTGTAAACAAGCCAAATTAGAAATTGTTCCGCAGAAGTCGTTTATTGTGCTCTTTAAAGGAAGTTTAAAAAGATATCTTATAGTCAAACTTAATAACACCAACATCAAAAGAGCAAATGTTAAATACCTTGGTATCTATATTGATGAGAAGCAACACTTTGATACCCATATTAAATCTGTAGCAATGAAAGCTAATGGAGTATTAATGAAACTATCTACAATAGCTACGAGAATATTTAAGCTTTCTCCTAGTACAATTCATACATATCATATGAGTTTCATGGTGGGTATAACTGCGTATGGAGCGTCGATATGAGCACATAAGAGTAAAATTGAGGAGGAATATACATACTCTACAGAAATACCAAAGACAGGCTTTACTTCGTTGCACAGGAGAAACATCAACGACTGCTACAATGACATTATTAGTGATAGTGGGAATATGGCCATTGGATTTGTTGATTAAACAAAGGACGGCTTACTTTTGGATGAAGTGGAAAGAATTCACTAAGACAGAAAATTTATTGGGAACTCCATGCAGGACGAGGAGAGAAAATAGGAACGTATTAATTGAAGAATGGCAACATGAATGGGATCAAATTGATGTAGGAAGAAGGACACACGAAATCTTTCCTAGTATAAATGAGAGGTTAAAATTAAATGAGATCCAACCAAGACAAAGTGGAATACAATACATTTCAGGACATGGACCGTACAACACATACTTTAAAAAGATAGGAAAAGCAGATGAAACCATGTGCACAACCTGCATGGAAGACGATACTCCGGAATATGGTTTATTTAAATGTATAAAGTATACACACCAGCTAGAAGAAGAGAGGAAAGAATTAGCAGGAAAATGTGTATGGAACATCATTAGGAAGAGGGAAGATTTTAAAATACTAGAATTGGCAGCGGAGAAGGTCTCAACAATAGTAATGGATGAATATAATCAACAAAGACAGCAGCAACGGCGAATAAGAGACAATATTCAACATAGATATCGTGAACCACCTTCCACACCAAGAAGATCTGAACGAATTCGAGGACAGAATATGGATACTAGCTTCAACAACCAAAGGAAGAAGAGGAACTTCACCTAGTCGAAGGATTAATAGAAGTGGACAATCTTGGATTCAACAGAAGGATTTGAAGCTACAGAAGAAGACAACATCAACACAAGAACAAAAGGATAGATGATTTATTAGGGATAGGAAGGTAGAAGTAGTTTAGATTGTGAAAATTGTAAGCTACAATTGTAGCAATTAGATTAGTTAGGTTAGATTAGATAGGTTAGTGTAGGTTAGCTTTTCTGCAAAATATTTGTAAATATCAATATAATTATTATGTTTGAGTAAATATAAAATTGTAATACTGTGTCTTGTTATAGCATCTAGAGGCCAAGACATAAGAAATGCAGAACATATATTTATATTTATATATTACTCTCTTCGTAGATGTTTCTATAACCATCCTACCGTGACACAAGGAGAGTTAAAGCCATCAAGTGTGGCCATCGTATTGTGACGAAGAAACAGCACTAAGTTGTGCTAAACTCACTCTACTTGGCATAATCCTGTCATTACAAGCTAAATT
The DNA here is from genome assembly GCA_030765055.1 of Mantis religiosa. NCBI lineage: Eukaryota > Metazoa > Arthropoda > Insecta > Mantodea > Mantidae > Mantis > Mantis religiosa. Next base: position 698,055 of record JAUKNK010000123.1, read on the forward strand.
GCACTTAATTTCACTTTTATAAATGTACAGAGCAAGCACGACTGGTCCGTAGACCTTTCCGTAGTACTAAGGCTTGCTTAAGCCTCTCTTGTACCAACTCTTTACCGCTTCGTAACTTCTGGATTCTCACAGGCCGATTCACTTGACATACTGACTTCTCATTAACTAACTACACTTGGTGTCTTTAACTCTCCTTTAATACGTTTTAAGATCTGCAGTAAGGCATTAAGAAATAGAGAAGATGAGGAATACTTATATTAAGGAAGACGTAAGAGTAACTACATCTGTTGTAGAATATGTAAAGTATAAGCAATTAAATTGCTATGGACACGTCAGGATAATGCCAAGGAAAGAATTACTATGACATTTTTGGAATTCATCCGAGTGAAGAGAAGGAGGTAGGCTACAAATACTTGGATGTAAGAAATCGAGCGAAATGGATCCACGCAAACCTGCAAGGCTCAAATTCCGAGGGTCCTGCGTTCGAATTTTTTGGGGCTTTAAAAATAATGCCTGTAATACAGAGACTAAGAATTTACCTGGCTTGCTTATATAGGTATATGTGCCCAATGTCATAATGCGCATGTGCAAAACCAGATGAAATGGCCAGATGGAAATTAAACGAAAATAAACCGACAGAAGTGCACAAGAAAAAAATGCAACATTCATTAAGCGATCAGGATATAGAGTTGTAAACACTAGACAGTAAGAGGCAGATCAGATGACGGTGTGCACACCTAGCACCTGGATCTGCAAAAGAGCATTTTTGCATACACCCCAGAGAGGAACGGATGGGATGAAGGAACCGCAGGAGACATAGGGACTGCAGAAACGGGCAACGCAAGCCACAGAAACGCGCAAGGATCTCTGACTTGACCATCCGGCTGGGAAGCGCTCGCGCGAACACCTCCTGCCCCCAAAATTGCTGAAGGTTCCCTGTAAGCGTAGCGGCGAGTGGAACGTTTAACCCCTGACGGAGCCAAGAAGTTTCAAATCGAAAACCTCTGCGCTGTTTGCCCACCGTCGACCTACACAGCGCTGTGGTCGTCCTGTAACATGAAAGATGAAGAGGAAATGGGAGACAGGACAGCCGTAATACCGAGAAAACACCCTCCAGCATTACCTGTGGGAAAAACCACAGAAAAGCTGTCAGAGTGGGCTGGATCGAACTCGGGAGCTCCAGAGTGAAAGCCTCACACGTTACCGCGAAGCCATCTAGCTTTGTTTGCAAACACCATCAACACATATCTATTCAACTTATTAGACTTATAGCAACAGTTTCGAGGTTTTCTGAAATACTGATGAAATGCGTTTATAAAGCTACAAAAATATTAAAGAAGCATTTATACGAAATTTGATATCTTAAATTTTAAAAGAAGCTTATGTGCGAATATATTTCTAGGTATTAGTATTGTCATGTTGGATACGTTATTGATAAATTAAATTACATGTCAGGAATTAACCAACAATTTTATTCGAGTATGCGTTTGTTGAAGTTACATACTGATGTCTATATTATCTTTTAATCTTATTTATTATCTATTTTATTTTTTGGGGGGTGGGGAACTTGGAGAAATCCCGCTCAAAGCCCGCTTTTTTATGCTTCACGTTATTTTCAAGCGTAACTATTACTATTGGAATTGCTTGATACCTACCAATCTTTATATATATATATATATATATATATATATATATATATATATATGTGCATTTACGAATGTCTCATAAGTCATGTTTTTCTCTGGGAAACCGGTTTTTTTAAGGACAAGGAGAAAGGAAATTAGAATATTTATGTGCTAAGTGAGATAAGGAAGAAGGATGGGCTCTGATTTTTTTTTTTTTTTGTAAGTCTCATAAATTAAAGTCCAAATGCTTATTCAGGAGGTTCCATACTCATTCTGTATCTTTCAGCCTTTAGCATTCATGAGGTCCGGGTTCAATTACCGTGGCCGACTTACCTGATTTTTAGGTGTTTTCCGAGTCACTAGGAGACTTTTGGTTAGGTTAATTACATACTCCGTATTTTCTGTCTTTCCATTTCACCTTCATTATCATTTTACATCATCTCTCAGCTGCTGGTCTCTTTCAGGGTCTCTTTCCGGCGGGGCGGACTCCGGTCTCCGAGCCAGCCTAGTAGGCCGCTTCAGCATGATGCCGGTTGTGCAAGTCTGCCTTGAGTCTTCCTTGCTCTGGCGGGGGGGGGGGGGGCTCCGGTCTCCCAACCGGCTTCGTGAATGTTTCGGGGCCACGGTAGGTGGGATGACGAATGTCCTGGACCACCAGAGAGATTCTCTCTAGTAAAGTATAGGGGGCCCCCTCTCTGTAATCTAGTGACTCCTTGGGGCCGGCCGCCTTCTGTCTCCTCTCACCTCATCCCTCCCGCGGGATGAGGTAATACTTGGGGTGATATTTGGTGATAGGTACAAAGGACCAGTCTGGCATAGATGCCGAATCCCCTCCGACCAATCCGGAGTTCGAATCTCGGTTAGAGTGAGTTACCTGGATAAGGTTTGTTTTCCGGGAGCTTCGCTTATCCTAATAGACGAATGTCGGGTAATTGTAAGCTCCATGGACCCCGGACTCATTTCAGTGTCATTTTACCCATTTCATTCATCGTCCGATATGACATAACGTTAGAGGACGTACATTGACAAACAAACAAACAAACAAACAACAATTCTCCGAACAATGTCATCCTATATTTAAAACTATATATTGCCAAAACTACCAATGTTAAGAAGCTAAGAAGAGAGCTCCAGTTACGTAGTCCCAGATTTTACGAATAGGAGAATGAGATGTGGGTATTACAAAGAATGAATAGCAGAACCCATAGAAGAAAGATGAGAGTATAGAATAGAAGCAGAATATGAATGAAAGAGATAAAGAGAGGAAACGCCAGTGAATAAGGTTACGGTAGCTAATCTCTTATATGCCTCTAGAACTCCTTCCTTGTGAGTTTTTCGGTTCAAATTTAACAATCTAAGAGAAGAATGCTGGTCGGAAGAGGCTTTTGCTCGCTTGGATTTGCTCAAGCCTGTGAACTGACTATGGTGAAAATGTCTTTGAATTTACTCCAAGAGAGTGTATCTTTATTAGTGACATATTTCAGCCTCCAGCATCAAAATAGTAAAAGAAGTTCATATGAATATGGCTCTTTACAGAATTACAAAACAAAATTGAAAGTTATAGCTCCTGTTTCAATGCATACATTAAGCCTGCCTTCCATGTATTTGGATACAATGTTACGCATTTCTGAAGTGTTTTGCATTAGGTCATTTTCAATGTGGGTACAATGTCTCATAGTAGGAGTTGCATTATCTAAGAACTTTAAATGACAAAGAACTCAATCGGATTAGATGATTAGAATCAGATGTGCAGGTCAAGCAATTAACGCGTGGCGACCAGTCCAGGTACGCGGCAGTTTATCATTTCAAGAAATTACTGGTGCTGCGTGATTTAATCATTAACCGAAACGAGTAATCCATTAGTTCTTTGCTTTAGATTAAAGATTAAAAAAATAATCTATTCAATTAAAATTAATCGATTACAATAAATATTAATCAAAACTCTTTTAGCCAAGTTTGGCCCTCTTTGTTTTGATGTATTGCTTCCAACCTAAACAGCCTTTCCAACCCACCAAGCTTTCACTATACACGTAATGTTCTGATAGCTAAAAGAAATCACTCTGAACCTCGAGTGTCCAAATAAACTTCTGTTGTGAAATATGCTAAGAGATACATAACTACATACCTACAGATGCTGACAGAGGTTTCTTTCCTCACAACTTGTGTGTGACAACATATCGTATACAACTTATTATTTATCGCTTGCTAGCATATACTGAACTGTACAACCTTGAACCGAACAATTCGATTACGCAGCTATGGAAACAACAGCTGATCCCTCATCTCAGGGCTGCTGGTGGTGTAACTTTGCTTTAAACTGCAGTAAGCGAGTAATGTTTCTGAGTTAGTGACAGTGAGTGAAAGTTTTCTGTTAAAAAAGTTAAAATAAGGAAAAACGTTATAAAAACAACTGCATGTCAGTCTCACAAATCTTAGTAGATATTGATATAATACGTTACTAAATAATTACTTACCAAAATATTTTAGATCTAATTCAATACATATATAATACATGTGCACTTGATGCAAACACAAATTTTGAATATAAATATTTAAAAGTTTCATAAATAATGAAATATACAGAGTATTGAGGTACTTTATATAATCTTTACCCCTAATGTTTGAACAGATAATATCTCGATTAATCGATAGATTAATCGATTAAAATAACACCATTAATCGGATAAAATTTTGATCTATCTGCAGCACTAGAAATTAAGTAGGAAAGAACCTGGCGCACCACAAACCGCATTCATGGGGTGACTCCAGGGTTCTGTCTTCAGTTAAATCAACGGCAGGCAGATAGCTTGCTCTGTAACGTCATACTAGCGGATACAATTGCTTACTGCTCGACGACTCTGTGTAGTGATCTGTGTTACTGTGGAAAGGAGGTCTGCAAAGCTTCAATTGAACATTCGTACAGTGTCTGATTTAGCCGAAAAATGGTGGTACACGTTTTGGGCAACTGAGTATAAATTTCACCGCATCACAGAGAGAATAACAATTAATTTATATGAAAATTAGTCACAGAAAACTATGTAACAAATTTTATAATTTAATGTAATGATACAAGCACGAAATACTAATTACTATATGACAAAGCGAGAAGACGCATGGGAAAAAATTTGCAACAGAGAAATGTTTACCTGAGTTTATCGCACATACAGGGCGAGTCCAGTGTATGAATACTCTGTTCAGATATAATCATGTCTCCTGTACAGCAACGTGTCACACATCGGCAGGCGCGAGAAATCATATCATATAGACACATGCAGCTTCCAATCGCTCTATTCGTGTTTCGTAACTTACTGTGCGTCAACTTACTAATATTTCACTCTTCTAATCGACCAGATAAGACCCGATAGGGAACGATCGCAGCGCTGGTCACCTGAAAGTCAATACGCCTCAACGCTCTGTCGAGTAATACTACAAGTTGTTTGAACACCTAAATAGCAGTAGCACAATTTGAGGCATTCTCCCTCCCCCCCCTCTGTCTCGCTTTGCCTCTCTCTCTCGCTATCGAGCTTTTTCACCTTCTATAGTTTTGTAATATTTGATGCGATTGTAAAACAGTAAAGCTATTTTAAGTGGAGATTAATATCCAAATTCCCCGACAGTAATTTTACTGAAATCGTTAGGCATTATCTCAGAAACGATTTGTGATGCCGGAATGAAATTTTACTGAATGTGGGTAAGACCACCGCTATGCTTTTGTACAACAAGGAGCCATTGACAATCAAAACTAAGCATTAAGAAAATAGGATAATACAAACACCAATAAATGTAAACATGAGCAGCCACGAATCACAAGAGAGGATTAAATAGATGAGCTAATTTAGCGACTTGCAAAACGATCACTGATAAAAGAAGTTATGTTCATGTATCAAAATGAACATGAGCTGGATACCCGGGTAAAGAATGTTAAAGTTCCCCTACAATCACAGAATGTTTTGCTGCAAGTGTTCAGATATCCCAGTGATTCGCACCGTGCTCTTGAAGAGAAAGTCAATTACCGAGTCAACACATAGCGATGAAGATGGCAGAAGGATCGCATACGGAATCGTTCTGTGATTGGCTAGGCTCTTGTCTGGCACTTGAAAGTTTGGACGTTCCAAACTTCTAAGTTAAAGTTTTATTCTGCCTTTATCTTTAAGTTTATGTGATTCTTGTAAATGATTCCATTTACAATATATATCATTTAATTGTTAGGCTTACGTTATGCTGATACTGGGGCCGAAGTTGGTTTATTATGCATTATTATAAATGGTTTAAGAGTTTTAATACAATTATACCTCTAGATTACTATACCGTGGCATTCTCTGTTTCGGTAGTGTGACTGAAATCTTTCAGGTGCAGATTAGCTGATTAAATCATCAGTATTTAACTATTAAAAGATTAAATACACTTATTGATACCAATCATAATTTTCATAAAAATTCATGTCGGAAAAGAAGATCCTGACCTCATGTTGGAGAATATTAATTTTGGAGGTTATGTTATGCTCAGATCTACCCGAAAGTCCGAAGATCCCGACCTCCTTCAACCCGGAAGCGATGGAGACTCCGGGGCCCTTTCCATAGGGCAATACCTTATTACTTTAAAAAGCCCCCCCCCCTTTCGACAACAACGTCAAGACGGGATGGAAGTGGATACGCCACCTATGCGCGTCAACCCCGCAGGGAAGACAACCGAAAACTTCGGTGGGGCCGCCTGGTGATCTAGCACACATTCTACTAACTCTGCAGACTAGTACTCGGGACTTCTTAGGCAACCGTCTATCCCCTCCGGTCGGCTGAGGCCAGGCCGGAGGTACCCGATCTCCCGTGGGTGTCAGGAACACACTACCACCTCGAGTCCAACCCAATCCGCACAACTCCCATCCAGGGAGGGGCTCGAATGTTCGGTCCGACGTTCCTCTCTTAAATAATTTTGGAGGTGGATGTTTAAGTGTTACATCAGTTTCACCTCTAAGATGATATGTTTGTTTAATCCTGCTGACATGTCACAGACTCAAGAAAATCGAATTCTACTCGCTTAGAGAAATAAGTATCGCAATTTGCGTGATATAAAACATTGAAGTTTTAAAATTCATATCTCCACAACGTCAATATTATATATTTAGATATGAAAGAAATACATGAAAACTTTACCAAGAAATGTTATCATTCAAAATCATTCAAGGTGACACAAGTTTTTAATTTCTGAAATCAGAAAAAAAGTCTCTCCCGAATGTGACGTTAGACAACTTTTGAAATAGTGGGGGATTCTTTTCAATATTTGGATATACTAATTTGAGGAAGAAACTGTTTCTGCTCTTCATTCTTTGAGATCAGCTCTTCGTACTTCTGAAACTGGCTGACGGTTCCTTCTTTCGTGTCATTTGCTGCTTTCGTCCGAGAGCAGAAGTCGTGAAGTACTTTGAATACAGGTTGAACTAGCCACTCCGGAGAGGTTTCTGCAAGAATGATTTAGAGTTCACTCTTCCTTCTACAATCAAGATGTCCAAAAGGTAATTGGTCATTTTTATTACAGGACTGTTGAACTTCAGGTTTGCATGACTTCCAGGAGATGAGGAGCATAAGATAATTTGGAGTTTTTTATGCTTTTCACCATTTCTTCCTTTGCCTCTGTTTCTACTCTATCACCAAAGAAGCCTAGGACAATCAGGCGCTCAGAGAGAAACCAAAGACAAGGGACCCACATGCTTTCTTACCTATAGCCTCGTTCAAATAAGTGTTGAAGAGATTAATAACTCTGATGTTAGAGTAAGGAATTTAAATACAATTCATTTCACTCCCGGATGTAAACAACCTTCTTAAGTAATTCAGTTCTTGGCTTTCTCTTATATTATTTTAATTTGAAAATCGAACATTTATGTCTTAAGTGCATAAGTGCGTTTCCTTATTCAGCGAGCCTGGCATATTAGACCAAGCGTTCGAAATGACTCGTAAATTCGTTACTAATTCTTCCACTTTCAGGAAAAAATTATAATAATAAGAATTCTTTAGAATTGTGACTTGGCTTTCAAATTTATAGAGCATGTGACAAGTAATCCAGCATGTCTTGTCACAATTTCTTAGTAATAGATGCTGAAATAGCTCCTGGGTTGGCGCAGAATAGTTCTAGTGATTAATAGATGATCAATTTTTTTTTCAAAAAGTTTGAAGAATATTGTTTTTGAACTTGTATAAGTGCCAGAAATACAGAAAAGTACCTACATATCATTTCCAGAACATGTATGTTGCAAGGAGTACACATGAACTATGTTTTCAGAATTTCTTCAAATTTTTCTCTAGCTTCTTTGTGAAGCTCTACGTTAGATGGTAGAGTAACTTCAAATATTTCTGAAATCAGATTTATCTCTTTATTTGAACTTGCGCAAGTCTGATTTGAGATTATCCAGTTTGTTCTATTTTAGGAACCCCTAGAAGCTTTTCTTCTCCATTTACAGTAAAGACAGTAATTTGATGAATTCTGCTCTTCAGATCATTTCAACCCTGCAGCATTTTGTCGTCTCAGTGTTTACAGAACATGTTCGTCCAAATAACCATCTGTGTTTCTCCCTTATTCAGTTTCTTGCTTTGTTTTCCTTCTTGACAGTTTGACAATTAACTCAGAAACATTACGTATCAACACCTCAGCAAGGGCTACCCCTACAAATACTGCGAAGCACTGTCCGAAGCACTGACAACTTTAGGTGACTAAAACGTGTTTATATACTCATTTGGTAGCTTTAAGTGTGTGTCTCTAGTAGATAATGTTGTTTAAATTGTACTTAAAGATCTGTATGAAATTCATCTTTGTTATCAGATTAATTAGATGATGAACATGATGTAGCAGAAGAAAGTATTGCTGCTCTTTTAACGGATAAATATAATTCTTAATATCAAGTTTTCTTTGTTTCTTTTTCTTCTCGCCCGTTGTTTGCTGTACAACCGTAATTAGACTAGAATCTGCCATGCTACTATAGAATTCATCTTCCCTTTGCTGTTGAAGAAATGTCCCATGTACTTCATTTCTAATTTATGGCATTGCTCGTATTATTAACAAACAACGTTTTCAGATTTTTCTAAATGTATTTTGTTTCCTTACCTAAATTTATTTATTTTATTGTTGTTTTACTTTCAGTTCAGATGTTTCTCATGCAGTTTCCTAACACTTCAGAATCTAAATAATATATTTTAAGATTTAAAATTTAAGGTCCGAAATTAAAACTTTGTGTTGTAAATAATCTTAAGCAATCCCTGCACTGGTTTGGTGATTCGTTAGGTCAGTCGCAGGCTTGCTGATACCAAGGTCGCGGCGTCAAACCCGCCCCAGGTCGTTGGTTTTAAGTGTGCTTATAACTGACACACCCATTATCAGTAGACTTGCTGGCATGTAAAAGGACTCCTGCGGGACAATATTTCGGCAGACCGGTGTACCTGATCCTGATCATTGATAACGTCATTAAGAAACACAGAAAGAAGGAAACAAAAGAAAGAAAAAATAATATCTACAAAATATTAAAGTGAAGCAGTTGGTCTTTGCATTCATATGACTTTCTGCACTCACTCTTATATAGACTATTCCTAAAAACGCTTAGTGTTCATTTACGAGCTTCAAGTTAATCGAGATAAACATTTATAGAAATGGCTATATTTCATATTTACATATACGTGTAATGGAATTTGGTGAATACAGTATGCTTAAGCGCTAGTCAAACCCTTTAAGAGCTGGTCACTTAGCGATAACTGCCTACTGTCCTTCCATGGTTAACGACTTCTTTTTTGAGAAAAGTATAGGTATGTGGATATTCAGAAAAATAATAAGAAATATCTCGAAAATTGTCATCTACACAAAAATTAATAATTGACATACTGTGTGCTTTAACAAGACATTTTTGTGTAGTAACATTATGTGTGTCTTGCAGTTTATTTGTTATACAAAAGACTTCCAGAATGAAGAACTCAGAAGATATTCCCAAAAAATTCAAGATATGGATTTCATTTGTCATTATAATACCTTAAGAATATTTTGATATTGATCAAAATCTTTAGAGAAATATTTGAGAAACTCAAATTTTTCGAAAATTTTTCTGTGTAAATGGCAGTTTGAATTAGGGAGATTCTATTGAAAATCTTCGAGTCACATTTTTGGAATATGCCAGTTTTTTGTTTTTGAGTTGTGTTGTTTACACACACAAGGTCAAACGGGCACGGATATTTTTCCATTTTTTCTAAGATTCAGGAGAGCAGAAAAGAGTATTTACGGTGTAATCCCTGTATCGAATTTTGGGTGGAATGCAATACCTTTACTTACCTTCTATGTATGTGGAAGAGTAAGTAAAAATCGAAAATTATTATAGCGATATCCCTTTTACAAAAACAATTTTCAGAACATCTCCAAAAATAATATGAAATAACAGAAGAAACAGTTAGATTTGTTTTTAGCCATGAATAGACAGTTCGTTATCGTTCCTGTTAAGAATACGATGAGTCCAGGATTTAATCCCACCTGATTATTCGTAATGAAAGAATGGCAGGCAGCACTCCCCCACACCATGCTGATTATTGATTCAGATCCACTGTTGCTGGCACACAAATGGGGGCAGTGGTGGGGAAGGGCAAGGTAAGGCATACAATATTCCCTTGTGCTGTAAAAGGAGAGAGCTATATCACGGTTTCCAAACATGAGGGCGACCTTCCTCTACAGGAGAGTAATAAAAAAACTGCAAAGGTGAAGCACTTTCCTTTCTTCATGCTGCATTGATCACCAGTAGTAGTTTTAATTACTGCGAACTTTTTTAAAAATATAAGAGATGCATAAATTTGAACAGTCTAAATAACTCTCATATTTTATTGTGAAATTAAATCAAAGTTGTTGTTACTCGAAACACCGAACTTAAAAATATACCCTTGAAGGGGTAGAGCTGCTCTTATTTAGTCTTTTTCTGCCAAAATTTAAGGGAAGTTTATATAAGGTTAGGGTTAAAAATATCAACTATTTTATACTAATTTTGAAAGTTTAAATCTTTTCGTATAATAAACCAGTGGTCTAGCGTGTGAAAATAGTTAAAAAATGGCTTTAAAATGCAATTAAACGTTTAATCCTAAATGCCAGACATGCTATCTTTTCAAAGTCTCCAATTTCGACATTACAAAACTCAATTTTATTTCCTTCATTGTGACTAATTCTTGTTTCACATGTATCTCTTAACGGTCACGTGACCTTATCACCTCTCATTGGCTGTTATTGCAGTACAGACTGTTGTGCGGTAAAAATTAGTTCGTTATTTAACATGGTGATGTATCTTTATATGCTGGAAGAGAATTGTCAAATTTATATTTTCGTAACTGTTTGAATTAAATATAGTACGCATCAGAGTTGATTTATCTGAAATGCATGTTAATTCTTAAATGAAGTAAAGAGGAGGTTCCTTTGCCCTCAATCCCCTGTTTCATATGACACAATAGCACGTGCTTTGGCGGTAGTGATGACATATCTGTTTATATGACTTTTATCACTAACCTTGTTTTGAACTGGATTAGTCACATATTGCCATTTGAAGGTGTGCTGTGCCGAGTGCGAGAGCTAAGTTATTTCACTGATCGTTTATTGCGTGTGTACTTATTATATGTATAATGGCAGAGTCTACCGCCAGTTTTTCGCTGAAGCATCGCAAGGGTAAACCTTTACAAAGTGGCGAATAATGAATTGTGGTACATGTGTTTAATGCAATCACACAGAAGAATCCGTCTTTGTTAGTGAGAGAAGTCGAACAGCTGTGCTCTGAACTTACAGGTGTGAGTGTTAGGTCCATAGGAACATCGCGACATGAAATTGAGACAACATGAAAACTTACCACTCCAGGCAAAAGCAGGAATAAACAAAAGCGCGTGCTCAGAGAATGCGATAAATTCGAAAAATGTGCTTTGCGTCGTCATTTCATAGTTTTTTCTTTAGAAACGAACTCCCTAACATAAATAACATTTCGTCTGCTGTAAATGAGTATGCAGATTTACCAAATTTCAGCAGATCTAGTCTGTATAGTTTGCTTATACAACTGGGGTTGTGAATGAAAAAAGGGGCAAGAAAAATGTGCCAAGAGACAGAGGCGATATTTCTGAGGGCGAAGATGTTCTTTAATGACAATCAGACATTACCAGGATACAAATCGCAAAATATACTACTTTGACGAGACTTGGGTGAATGAAGAACACACGTAAAGTGAAGTATGGCATGACACAACTTTTAAGACTGAAAGACAAGCATTTTTGCAAGGTATGTGTGTTGGTTAAAATAATCCCAGTGGAAAAGGGTGAAGGCCCTTCATTATACTCTTTTTTCAGTTTCACTGCTCATTTATTTAGTTTCAACTTGCTCAGTTTCATTATAAACTTGTATCTTTGCATGCCTTCATATCCTTATTTAAATGAATTTATCTATCTTCCTGGCAATTATTTTTTTTTCCTTGTTCCATTTATACCCCGCCTTTAACTGCTATGGTCATATCGGCGGCCGTTCTCCTTTGGAACGTACTAAAGGTGTTAACTCGTTATCTTTGGTTTTAATCATTAGATCACGCACACATTCACACTCTCATTCATACTTCCAGACTCTGGGGAAGATGGGGAATTATCTTGGTCGGAGAAAAATCCCAACCCCCACCGCCGGGAATCGAACCCTGGACCCCTAGCACCCTGGCAATTATTATGACGTTTACTGCAGATTTAAATGTGACGGGAAGGCACCGCCTATGGCCTATGGCGCGAAGGCATTAGCCAATTAGGGTGAGGGGGGTGGTAGTTGCACGCGGAGTGATACATGTCAGCGGTGCAAGGTTATATGAAACAGAGATTAGTTTGGTATCAGTTTTACAGTTATTTATTCTAGGTGAAATATCTGTGTTGCCTTCTTGCTGAAGCTAACGATAAGTGCAATGAAAGTATATACTGAGGTGCCCTGTTCCGAGATAACTGAACATTTTAATTCAGGTTTTCTCACAACTTATTTTCTGCATGAAGTCTTAAACATTTTATTAAGAGCCGCTTGCCTTAGAATGGAGATAGTTATTTGTGGGCTAGTTATAGCGTCACGAGCATTTTCACAACCCTGCTATTAAAATTATGGTTGCTATATTTTTTTTACTAAGATGTAAGAAGAAATAGTGTATTTTGAAGAAACTTTTTCAAAATCTGGAAAGCATATACATCTACTGTTGTAACTTCGACCAGTTTGTAAACTATCACTTCACTCAACTTCCATGGTCACTAATCTAGTTCAATTTAACTGAGGCTTCAAGTAACTCATACTGTTACTTCAAGGATGTACACTGGTTGCAATTGTGATTGGAACTTCATTTTCATGCTTTATAATGAGATGTGCACAAGCAGCTTCTTACCTACAGTTCAGTTGCTGTGTAGTCGAACTCAAGTTATTTCGAAACACTTACAGTTACAGTTCTCTCTGTATGTCGTATCAAACGCGCTCGGAGAAGAGAAATTTACTTCGCACCAGAAGCGCTCTTGATAACTTACCCACCTACTCACTGACTCACCTTTCACTTACTCACCCATTCACTCACTCATATATTTGCTTCGTGAAAACCCCTTCCTTCGCGAACTTGCCTCTTAAGAGCGGTCGCTTATACAGCTGTTGGAAATTCTTATATAGCTCCAGAACATTCGAGAAAACACAACTTCCAGAAGCTTCTAGATATCTGATATATTACTTATCGTATTTGCGCTGGGCTAGGGCGCGGCTTATCTGTTTATGACGTCGACTTACCGATAAACTTGCGCCATAGCTGCTGCTTCACTATATAAACTAGTCAGTACAATTCGTAAGCACTGATTTATAAGTAATTGAAATTTCAAACATGTAGAGCAAAGAATTTTTCTGAAAGGTGCAATTACATTTGTTAAATTTGACAAAGTTAACATTGGGGTACAACTTTTCCTTAAAATCGCAATTTGCATTTTAAGAATTAAGGGAGTACAATTAGCAGTGAGTAGTGGAGAGTGTTAAGCTAAATGAGGCCAAGGTAAGAATGTCCTCAGCTAATAAGAGCCACTCAAGCATTTTAAAAGACAATTATACATATTGCTAATTATAGAAGATGGCCCAAGTAAAGAAATGACAGAAATTAGTGTAAGAAAAAGGTATTACTTGTCCCGACGTACTTTAATACATATTTAAACTGTCACTGAAAGATGCTTGAGTATTTTAAGTCATTATTAGTATAAATACATGGAATGTGAATTATTTTATTATATCTGGACGACCGAGTAATAATATCAGATTCTCTAACCCACCTAAAAAGTGTGGCTTACAACTGTTTCAAATAACAAAAACCTGTAACGTAAAAATACCAATTCCTAAAACGAAGGCAGTTACCTTTAAATACCAACAACATAAAGTAAAAATTGTTTAGAGCAAGTAGGTGATTTTAAATATTTAAGTTATAAAATAAAATGAAGAACATTTTACAGAAATATCAGTGAATATGTGGCACAGTAAAAATATCCTTCGTAAATACAATAAAATAGATATACATATAACTTTATAAAAATATAGCATTTCACGTTCAAGAGGCCCCGACTTTGATTCTCGTTCAAGGTGTGTTATCTGGATAAGGTTTTTCCCGGGGTTTCCTCTTATCCTGAAAGATGAAAATCGGGTAAATCTAAGCTCTATGGGCCCTGAGATCATTTGAGTATTATTTCAAACATTTCATTCATACTCCGGTATGATTTAACGTTGGAGGACGCTGTTTGAAATTCTCCGATATGGTGCACAAATATGGATATTGAATAAGGAAGATCTGCAGTCAGTAATAGGAATTTTACGACTTCAACATGGGAACGAAATTCAAAAGGGAAAAACTAAATCAATTGAAAATTTATCAAACGAAACGGAATGCAAGAGAATCATTCCAGAAAGTAGCTTTCCCGTTTTATCCAAAAGAAAGAGGAGATATTGATCGTCCAGAATTCTGATGGTAGCAACAATTTGGAAGGTCACGGACCAGATCGATAGGTGATGATAATGATGATTAGCAGTGAGCATGTTAAAATTCCGAAGACGCAGCAATAGAGTTTAACTTTCAAGGATCAACCAGAAACATAGTCTTAAAGCAATCCAAGAGTTCTACCGTGGCTAAAACGGTTGGCCGCAACGAGAATTAGAGTTACGTAGTAAATATATTGGCCCGGAAGTTTATAAAAAATACAAGTTAGTAGTGACGGGGTTATACTCTACCTGCGTCTCGTAAACGTAGGGGAGGGGTTTGAGTGACTTTTTTAACGTGGAAGGAAAAAATGGAATTTACCCACACGAGCCTATGGGGCTGGTGACATAGGAGTCCCCGCCTCGGTAGAGTGCACCGTTGTGGAATACCTACTAAAAACCCTCCACTACCTAGGGTAGCAGCCCTGGCGATATTTTGCTGCTCCCGCATTAAGCACCCAGATTCAAGTGGACGGTTATTTCTATGCGGCGAACCGCTATGGTGTATTGGGGAGGGAGGCGTCATGATCACAGGACCCTGATGCCCACCTTTCCATAATTGGCAGTCTTAGGCGATGTGCCGCGCGTTCAGGATGTAATCAGTTCTGCGCATAGCGCTTACGTTGTTAGCAGTCTAATCTAAGTCTCCTTGTCCCGGTGTACGGGTGGGTTGTACATAACATGCAGGTGACAAAAATCAACCTGGGGGCGTCATCTCTATATAGTATAGTATCTAGAGGTAACGTCAAGCTTAATTGATGTTTAGTGTATAATAACTATTGGTTAATTGAATTAATATATGCTTTTTAGCCTTACGACTGCGTCTGTCATTCGTGTCCATTGGTGTGCAAATTGTCGTCATCAGTGCGCACATGGCGGGCGGCTTGCCTTTGCTGATGCAGGTGCTAGCCTGTGCCACTTACGGGTCGAGGGCCCTCTACCCCCGGGTCCGCCTTGGCTGGCTACGAGCACATTATGTTTGTGCACATGCCTTGTTACTATATACAACAATATACATTTTGGAAATTAAATGTTCTTTCACACTAGCCGTGTGTAGGACGCACTACGAAATGGTAGAGCCAGACTGAAAAATTCAATGCCATAGCCGGTATTTGAACCACGGAACTTCTGGTTTCCGTCCAGCCGCTCTAACCATTGAGATACTATGGCCAACGTGCCAACATGACATTAAATTAATGCCATGTTGGAATTTTTCAGTCTGGCTCTACCATTTCATAGTGCATCCTACACACGGCCAGTGTAAAAGAACAATTAATTTCCATTAATTGAACCTAATAGTGGTCTGAACTATAAAGCCCAGGCCTTAAAGTACTTAGAGCATAGTAAGTCGCCATCAAGGTAGTTGTCTCATGTGTTTATGAGAACTCCCAGTGGTTTACCGGGAAAAACAATAGTTGGAGAATTTAATATCAAGTTGGCACGTTGGCCATAGTAGCTCAATGGTTAGAGCGGCTGGACGGAGACCAGTAGATCCGTGGTTCAAATACCGGCTATGGCATTGAATTTTTCAGTCTGGCTCTACCATTTTAATATACATTTTACCGTGCTGGGGGCCCCGGATTCGGGTTCGATTCCCGGCGGTGGGGGTGGGGATTTTTCTCCGACCAAGATGATTCCCCATCTTCCCCAGAGTCTGGAAGTATGAATGAGAGTGAGCATGTGTGTGATTGAATGATTGAAACCCAACGTTTACGAGTTAACACCTTCGATATTTTCCAAAGGAGAACGGCCGCCGATGTGACCATTGCAGTTAAAGGCGGGGTATAAATTGAACAGAAAAGGTATACACATTTTAAAGGTTTCAAACGAAAACGATCTTCTTTTCTCCTCCGGACATGCTCTATATTGGGGAAAGCTTTTCTCTACATCGTATGATGTGATTGGTGTACATTTAAACCAAAAGGAGGCGCTACTGTTACCTTTTTGTGCATTACAATTTTATCTTGAACCATATAGTTCATCCCGAATTTTACACAAAGTGGAATATCATATATTTTTTCAGCAGAACTGGTTTTGCTGCACCTGTAGAACTATTCCGCCTCTGCTAGGAGTAGCCAATGCGCGAGACCTTCCACCAACAGTACGAGTGGATGACTAACTGAAGCGACGATCTGTACCTAGTGCACAGCTAACCACACATTTTTGCCTAAATTTCCTGACCCTAATCATGATGAAATGTCTCTTTCGTACGAATTTAAAGAGCATATATTTGATTGGTCTGTGACTGGACTAAAATATCAGTTGAATTCATTTCGCACTCTAGTTGTCTATTTCGTTAGCCATGGTTCCACGTTAGGAAGCGACATGCTTCATCGGTCTATGTGGCACAATTGTTAGAGCGTTGGCCTCTGATTCGAGATCGTCTGTTTAAGCATGGCTCAAATTGATGGTTTTTGTACGTGCGTAAAAGCGGCAGTTCCCTGTCCGTAAATTTACTGCAAGGTAAAATAGGTCCTGCGGAACGATTTCTGAAGCACCGCTGTTGCCGTTATGATCTGGTAATTTCCAGCATCGCTAACAAATAATACATATGACGAAATGTTGCAAAAGAATTGCAGAGTTAGAAATGTCAGTCACGAAGAGTGATAGAAGCCTTTCAATATAGATCTTCCTTCCTTTTGAAAACTCTCCTTTAATACTTACACCCTCTTTTAGCTATTTTGTATTTATTTTATTTGTGATTATAATCTCTCAGGCTTTGTTATGACAGAAAGCTACAACGAAATGTTAGCTGCAAGCGCGGAGTTAACATTCAATGGTATGGCTGCACGTGTCAAATTTTCCAATAGGTTCATCTGTTATTCTGCTCTTGGTATTGATGCTCATGATGCACACAATGTTAGTATCACAATAACAGGCTCTTTTGTGTTTATAATCCAGTGGTTTTCAATCTGTGGGGCAGGCTTCCCTCGGCGAGGCACCGTGTAAATGAACGCTTTTATCTCGAATTTACTCTCAAATTTAAGTATTGTGAGTTCATCTTCAATAGCATGTGGCTTTTTACATTTGGCTACTGCATATGCCACATCATTCATAGCTAATAATGATCTCTGATTCGTTGTGACAAATTTATGGAAATTTTATTTTTGTTTCCTTATAGGATAGAGTTCTTGTGAAAAACGTAAAAGTAAATAAAAAAAATAAAAATCATACTCATAAATTTTCAGGGCTTTAAAATACTATTTCATATGAGTTGTAGCCAGATTCTATAATAAAATTAGACGTATTGCAAATCTTTAAAATTCATGTTTATATACTGTTTATTGTTTTTTTATGTTTTCATTTTATAAGAGGATTAGCAGTATTTAAGGCTTACTTGGTCTTCTCCTTCTAGTTTGTAATGGTTAACTAGGATGTAAGACATGAACCACCGTAGAGGCGTAGTTCATCATTAGACTTATCTTGGAGATTATGCCACTGGAACTATTATACCAAACAGGTAGTAATCTTATTTTGGAAAGTACTATCTCCACTGTGCATCGTCGAAAAAATAGTATGCAATCCACATATGTTAAGGCACATTTGCAGGTCTCCTCTTACCTCTAGCCGTACTTGTATTGTAATATATTCTTCTATTTGAAATTATGTTATTTAACACAGTGGTAATGCAAATCGCATTATTTTCAATCCAGAAATGTTGAGACTCGTGGGCATCTGCCGCGAATTTCGGGTAATATCGGCAACACAACTGCAGTTATACCCATTGCTATCAAATAAGCAGAGCTAGGAAGCTCGTACCGATTTCCTTGAGCAGTGTAAGAGCGGCCAGACATGGCTACACAACGCAGCGCTACTACCAAGGGCAAGGTTCGTCGTAGAATGCAACTCATTACTGCAAAACAGGTGTCACTGCATGACACAGAGCACGTTGATCGGAAGGAAGACATTGGAATAACATATTTTTTTTTTGTGCATCAAAGATCAGCAACTAAATTTGCTGTACAACCTATGTATGTTTTCTAGAAGTGTACTTGCTTATGCCCTTATTTATCGTATTATATTATTTACATTTCAGTGGGATACTTCAGCAAACATGGAAAAAAGAGAAGCCAGATCGAGAAACTAAATTAGCTGAAATCATTAACGAATTTTCAACAGATTATCAATCAACTAAATCTTGTTTTACGGGACATAGAATCAGTTTTTCATTTGAAAGGCTTCAGCGTTACATTGTTGTTTTTAGTAATACGGCCGCAGATGAGTAAATATATAGTAAAGTTCCTGCTCTGTCATTTTATCTAGTAAGAGTCGTCAGATATTTAAGAAATTAATTTTGTTATTTGGATATTATTTTATATTCGATCAGGAAATGTTACAATCCGCGTTATAATTGCTTGGGTGTTACCACAATGTGCTTGTTTAAATAAAAAAATCAGTTAGAGACAAGCCCAATGTACTATAGAAGAATTTGTATGTTGTACATAATGATCTAAACAGATGTGCATTTACGAATGTGTCATAAGTAATTTTTATTTCTCTGGGCAACCGGTTTCAATGCCTCTCCGCTGTGCGTTTCTTATCTATGACTTGTTTGGATGCCCTGAGATGGTCAGTCGCAACCTGCATAGGGAACGGCGAGCGGTACGAAATTCCTGGCTCTGCAAATAAGTTTAGGTTCTCAAACTATTTCACTATAAGTTCAAAAGTGTAGAACAATCCACTTGACAATGGAGCATCTTGTCTTATTGTCATGTAGGACGAACTCTAGCTTTTCCTACTTAGCACGTTGTCCGTCCCTCTGTATCAGACCCGTGGAGCAAGACGGGAGAGTTGTCGATCTATTTACGTATTTCTTTCTGTTTCTCCTTCCAGTACAAAACAGTAAGAAAAATTTCTTTACTTGATGCGAATATGTAAGTATATTGTATGTGAGTAGTTACTGCAGGTAACTTTGTGCATACATACGAGGTCCTCAGATCTGCTGTGCGTGAAGCAGTTCGGTTCGATTGCAACATTGTGCGGTGTAATTTAGAAACACCATTATTGCCAATGTTCAATTTTCGAAACAAAATTGTGTTTCAGATTCACCACAATTGAACCATTATAACAGAGCGTTTATGAAACTGATATATTTTGTTTCCGAAGGCAATAGCTAGGTACTGTATGTGTTCAGAAAGTATTACTTTTGAAATTATCATGGTTATGAACGAAGTTTCTGCCAATGTGGAAACAATTCGAGACTGAAGAGGAGACACTCAAGTTCAATGTTTCCTCAAATTTGTGAAAAGTACTTACTGTATGTCAACAATCAACGTGTTTGGCAGTAATAACTGAATTTTCTTGTTGGCATTACAAAATTGTTACACGAATTGTTTGCTTCGTGTTTGCCTTATTATCTATTTTGTAAATTTTGAAAATTAATGATAAGGTTCTCTTTGCTTTGAAGCTTCAAAACTATAAGATACTTTTGGTTCACAAGACTAATTATTATAGTACATATAGTGATGGAAATATTAATACCTCTTTCTTTGACCCTATGGTCTCCATGCGCATAGCAAAACAGTTATTAATGACTCCCCTAGTGGCTAATGTAGAAGTTTCATGTGGATAAAGCTCACGGACTAGCACGTATACTGAATGGAAATGTCATCACTCATCACTGGAGCTTCACGTTGGATTTAAGAAAATCCATTTCAAAGCTAGGTGACAAGATGGCAGCGTGTGCGACTGACTGGCACTCCGTCGACAGCGCACTATGGCTTAACTTCTCCTTTAGGTGAATGCTTTCTTTCGTACGACGATTTCTTTGCCATCGTTTCCCTTCATTCCATGGCATCAACTTACAAGTGCAATTTCAGGCTCAGAATGTATGGTGATGCCGGGAGGATGGTGCGGAAACTTGCATATTGTAAATGTTCTCGACTGGACGACCTTATATGACCGCTTTACTCACCTTGTCGACACCGGATCTGTAGTTTTGGTTGCTCCGGAATGAAGAACTCTCAGCACTTGTTAGGGAGTTCCGCGGGTGTATGTGATCTGCCTGCGTGCGACTCTGTGGCGTCCTGCAGTTCCTTCACTTCATCCCTTTACCATGAGCGTATTAGCCTTTATGTATTTGTGTGTAGGTGTTCCATATTTGTATATGCGCAGCAAAGAACAGTTAATACAGAGGTACCCTCACGTGTCCAGTTGTATTTCTAGCCTTCCGGTTGTGATGTTTATTTAATATTAGAAGGCAAATATAAAATTTAACATCCTCAGACATGAAAAATTCCTTTCAAATATTTACCCCAAAATAGAGAAATATTTTGCACACTGCCTTCCAAAAATTTGTAAGGTATATGCAACAACAAATTAAGTCGCGTTATATTCTAACTCTAATATTCTTTGCTAGTTTGAAAGCATTAGTGTGAAAGGATACTAGAATAATGGCACTACAGCCTAAAGAACGGGCCAAAAGTCGCGATCGGGTAATGTTTATTTTGAAATAACTCACATTCCGACACCGAAAACTAATTAAGAACTACTCATACGTTGAGAGGAACATTATTTCCCTTCGTATGCTTTTTGTTATATTATACATATTCTCCGATGGAGCGAGGGTATAATGATATAGTAGCAAGCCATATTTTCCCCGGGTTATTAGTTCTTATTGTCAATTTGAAAGGTTGTTTGTGTTGTAAGCAATGGCTGGTACAAGGAAATATACGACTGAGGAACGTTTCATCATTAGTGTGTGGGTTCATGAAAATAAAAACGAACTGGCGAAACTTACAAAGAAATCAGAGAAAACTTCTTTCTTCGTTTCAATAAAGTAGCTCCCAATCAATGAATCCATTCTGTGAAAACTGAAAAAAGACTTTCTAAACAGGCTCTGTATTGGATGCAAAACGCTGTGGAAGACCTACAAAATATTGCGGTGATGATGTTAGTAGTCTTCTGTCTGAATCACTGGAGCGTTCGCCGGAGAAATCAAGGAAACGATCGGCTGAAATACAGATCCCAAGAACGTCGTTTCGACATTGGATAAAAATTGAGGGTTATCGCCCATACAGGCCCACCAACATATATGATTTAAGTGACGGAATTATTGAAAGAAGACGGGATGCATGCCAAATGTTACTTTCTGCTTTTCCCACCTTAGCGGTTCGTCTTAACGTCTTGATGACTCACGAATGAGCCTTGTATCTCAGCTCTCGTTCGCGTAATGTGTATGTGTGGGCCAAATATAACCCTCACTTCTTTAAAGAAATTCAACATCACCCTCATATCATGTTACCAGTGAAATTATTCGACCATATTTCTTTCAAACCTCTGTGACTGGGGAAGCGTACCTCGAAATGTCTCAATGGCTGGTTCCGGAACTTGACAAAGTTGGTATTCTTAACACCGTTGCTCTTCAAGAAGATGGAGCCCCAGGGCATTTCTGGGCTCCAGTTCGAGAGTGATTAAGTACCACCTCTCCAATATGGGTTGGACGAGGTGGCCTCCAAGAAGCCCCGATCTGACAACGTGCGACAACTGGCTTTGATCCTACATAAAAGAGACCCTTGGAAAGATTCAGATGACTTCTGTTAAACAACTAAATAGAGAGATCATCCACATCTTCAGAACGATCACTCCCGAAATGCTCAGGTAGGCAAGCAGACGGACATGGCTGCTGTGTTTTCAACTGTGCGCTGAAAATGATGGTGAATGCACCAACATATTAGACGTTTAATAATGACACTGACTGGCCCAGTTATGTTTTATCTTTTCATATTTCTATTCCTTATTGGTGCAGCAATCAATAAATAACATTTTACGTCACTTATGAAATTTTATTATTGCGACACAAACTTGGAAAATATCCGATCTTGACTTTTGGCCCATTCTGTAGAAAAAAATCTTATGTGTTTCATTCACATGACTTTCCACTCTTGTTCAAACTACTCATACAAAAGCTTATTCCTGATTTACTTCATGTTAATGAAAATAAGTATTTGCAGAAATTAAAATACAGGCTGTCCAAAAAGAAAGAACGAATTTCAAGCATTTCTCTCTTCCAAACTACAAAAGATAGAAGCATGATTCTAAAATCCATAGAGAGAGAAAAGTTTACAATTTTATATTATGCATTTAATATGAGAACAGTGGCTCATTTTTTGCCAGACATGAATCAGCTACTCTGCAGTAATCGAATTCGCAGCTTCAACAATTCGATGTCGTAGATCTTTAAGAGTGTCAGACATAGGAGTGATAAAAACACGGTCTTTCACGTAACCCCATAGATAAAAGTCACACGGAGTGAAATTTGGAGACCTGGGAGGCCTTCGGCGATAAAGTTGATCTTGTGCTCCTCCTCTTCCAAACCAATCCTGTAAATGTGTTTACTCAAGTAACGTCTGACGTGGTAAGTGAAATGAGGTGGAGTACCATCTTGCATGAAGATGGAGTCATCTGAGTCTTTTTCAAGTTGGCGAAATAACCAGTTTTCAAGCATGTCTGGATAGGTTAGTCCTGTCACAGCTTTCTCCATCAAGAAGAAAGGCTCATAAACCTTGGTTACATATATCGCACAGAAGAGGTTCACCTTTCGTAAATCTTTCGTGTTGAATAACTGCCCTAAGATTTTCACTTGCCCAAATTCGAACGTTATGGCGATTAACTTCACCAGAAAGATAAAAAGTGCATTCATTAGAAAAAAAATTAATCGTTGAGTAAAATTCTCTTCTTCCATATTATCTAACATATCAATTCACAATTTGAACCTTTTGTTGTGGTCGTCAGGATGCAATGTTTACACTAACTGCGGTTTGTATGACTTCAGATGCAGACGATGATTTAGAACTCGCCATACTTTTGGAATGTAAGTTCCATGCTTGCTCGTGATCTTAATTTCTTTAGGCTCCTTTCGTATAGTGTACGAATACGCTCAACATTCTCGTCCGATGTGCGAGGACGTCCCGTGCTTTTACTTTTGCACATGCAATCATCTATTAATTGTCGATGCCATTCTTTAATTTGCTTATGATGTGGCCGTTGCTTATTAAATTGACGACGAAATGCTCGTTGAACTGCAACAATGGACTCTAGTTTTGCTGCTTGCAGCACACAAAATGATTTGTCTTGTGTCGTTGCCATTTCACTACAGACAAAAAACAACGAACAACAGCGCCAATGCGGCCGTGATTGGAACTTCCATCCCCCACTCTATTTCAATTGTAAGCTTTTCTCTCCCCATGAACGTTGGAATCATGTTTCTATCTTTTGAAGTTTGGAAGAAATAAATGTTTGTAATCTGTTCTTTCTTTTTGAATAGCCCTGTATTGCTAATTTTCTTCTGGGTATAAGGGCAGAACGGGAATTCATTAAATCCCTATCCGATAATCGAATCTTTTGAAGCAGGTCGTTATGTTCCTTTCAAATTTCGATCTCTTTGAATGACCTGCCGATAAAAACGGGAATAAAACCGTCAGTGCAATTTCTAATGAAATCAAAATTTTCAAAAATGTGTTCCTTGCATTGTGTAGTTTGACGTGGGAAGTTTTCTCATTTTCTGAACATCTCGTAACTTTTTTCAAAGATCCTGATTTCAAGTGGAGTTTTGTATTTAACCGACCTTTCGTTTTTGGGTTACGATGTTCTCTCACTATCTCTCTCTCACTATCTCTCTCTCACACGCACACAATTTTTTTTCTTTTTCATATATTTCCGGTGAAATAGCATTGAAATTTTGGGGGATATGGAATAATTACTTCATTTAACTAGCAGAGAAGTGCATTGTCAGAATCAGTTTACTTTATATGTTTTATTAATATTAGACATTACAAATGCTAATTGCGTCAATCTTCTCCTTTATTGTTGTACTTACTGTTAACCTACTTTTTATTAAAAATAAAAATATTGAAGATATAGAAAATGTACGATATTGCAAATAAAAGATTAATAATAATTACTGTAGCCCCTTAAAAGGCTATTTGTCCTCAAGTTTCATCTCTTATAATTTCACCCAGAAAGAAGGTACTTTATTGGGCAGTCTCTGTTAGGTTTTCCTTCTTCCCAGCTGCTACTTTACGCAGCCACTGAGCCAAGCATTGGTTTTAGGCCGTGGTTGGCTAATTCCGTAGGTGATGGATTAAAGAGATCCTTTCCAAGTAAATCTTTGAAGGAGAACGTAAGAATTATCGAACTAGTTAGAACTACTTTCAATTCAAATTTAAGCTGAAAGAATATCTATAGTGTAAGTAAAAGGAATATTAACAGTCGACTTGATTGTAGTGAATTAGGTAATGATAATATGTCAATAATATTAAGTAGTGCCTATCATTACGAGATAGTGAATCACAATCAGTAGAAAGAGCAGAAAAATATTTACCGTGTAGAATTGGTCTTGGGAGACGGAATTATCGGAAGTTACAGATGCCCTTTTATATTTGTTTTTATAGATTTACCTTCTAATTCAAAACGAAAGAAAATGCAGTGAAAGAATATCTGGCAGGGATCATGTCTTTTAGGGGATTATAAAATCCATTCATAATGTACCGCCCGATTGTAGATTGGAACGTCACAAAATTACTTCGAAGAAATTGGTACATTGGTACACTCTCTTTAAAAAAATCTCAGTGTTTATTAACATTTCGTTTAATTCAAAATCATGTTGTGTTGCACTCACACGAGCTTCATCACTCTAGTACACACTACTTTTAGGAACGTTTATTCCTCCAGATATCGCATCAATTGAGGTAGAGATATCTTTACCAGTTTTCTTAGAGAAAACGAATAGTGGAATAAAGTGGGTTTTAAGCGATAGTCCAAAGCTTTTAAGAGATGGCCCTTACGTAAAAACTTTAAATTCCATTGTATCTTCACCGCCAAGAGATATAAAAATGAATAACGTCTTACCATTTAAGAAAATACAAGTACTGAAAGCTTAAGACAAATAAGAGCGAATATTCCCAGAAATGGCTCACTCAAAAAAGGAAAAGAAAACTATAAAGCAAAAGCTATTTGACATGTAACTTGTGTTATAACGAGATTTACATTTCCTGTACAGAAATATTTTGTCTATCTCTTACTGTTTAACAGTTATACATTTATACCCAATGAAAATGACTTCTGGGAACATTCCCAGAGGCTTCAAGATGTGCCATTCATTTGTCATAAAACAATCTTAAGCATACGGCATTTTATAACCTAAAGGCATTTCCGGGCTGTTATGCCTGGTCTGCCCGAGATATTTCAGAGGTTTCGTTCACAATTACGTACACATCCTCAGCTCCGCATTCGAAACTTCCTCGAAGGATGCGTTGCGTACTGGTGCGACACGAAGATGTACAAGAAAATTCTCACATCGTGGACTATTCTTCTAATGGACAATTAAAAAAATGTTTATTTTCCCAAAAATGGCTAACGATTTTGTTTAAAACCACATGTTTAATAAATGTTTATGACAAATTAAATATGAAACCTAAATTTTCTGAGAATGTACTCGAAACTTCTCTTCATTCTGTATGCCTTTCGTACATCTCAATAATTATGGAATAATACTTTGTATCAGATATATTTAACAAAGGAGGGAAATACGAAAGTAATGCACAGGTAAAAAATAAATAATGATTTCGTATTTAGTCAAAGCTTTGTTATTGGTTTGAGACACTTCGGGCCAGAAGAAAATGTGTCGGACCTGTTGCCCTCACATGTAAAAACTATTCTTAAAAAACTTCATTCTTTCTGTAACATTCCTCATAAACACTTGTATAAAACATATTTGCTGAGGATATAAATATTTATTTTCGAAACTAGTCCTGGGTACTGCGAAGAATTTATAGTTTCTTTAAAAGATAAGTTTGTGGCAAATAATGATATATTATTGTAATATTTGTATTGCTTTACTGTTATTATTTTCAGCTTTTAAGTATTATTTTTATAATTTTTTACTACATATTTCGTCTTAGGTAACATGGAAATAGGGGAATAGTGATTATCAAATCTTTCAAGAGCTAGTCATATGTCATGATTTTAACAACTAATTCTCTTTATATTACCAGCAAAGAAAAAACGAACAAATTCCTATTTGGAACAAATTTCTAATAAATAATGTGACTGCGTGGGTTACATAGATTAGGAAATCCAGTTTGGAGAAATTAAAAACAACTTTTGCTGCAGTAAAAAGAGGTGTAATTGACAATCAGCTGTCTTCAAGGCCAACTCGGTGCTCCGCCGCACGAAAACGAAAGAAATCACTGCAGTACACTTCAATCGTGGACTGTCGCAATAACCAACACACAACTGCCGTTTCTAACGTCTTGCGGGTATTTATACCCCCCAGCCATTGTTTCTAGAATTCTGCGGATCTTCCGAGAAATTTCTCGGCAACAACAATGGACCAAACGCTCATGGGCCTCTCTCTGTCTCTTTTACTCCTGCCCACGCACCCGGCTCCGGCTTGCGGCAGCCGCACAATTCCATGCGGTGACAATAAGTAGCTTATAAAATTCAAAACCACAAAAAGGAATATATCAGAAATTATTAACTGCACAAAATATGTATTTTATGTAAAATGTTTTGTGGGATCTACATTTTTGTTTAGCGTGACATTTTTAGCTCTTACTGTTTACCAATTATCCATAGGTCATCCAGTATCAAGAGGATATTAGAGGCCAAGGTCAAAAATATCAATATATTTTATGATAAACATATGTTAAACGTATCGCATTGAAATAAAAAGCATTGCAGCCATTTTTAGAAGAAAAAAATTAAAAATTGTGCATGTAAAGGACAGTTTGGGGGGGGGGGGTTATTTAAAATCTTCGGATCGCATCTTAAAAGAATGAAGAACTTAAATAGCAGGTTTGGCATTTAACTGACAATACTTTTCGAATAATGCTGCTTACACACACGCATGAGCGGGCGCGGAACTTTTATTTTTCTTTCGGATTCAGAATGTTTCAAAACGTGAATTTCTAATGAAATGTGCGCCGGGTTCAAACAGCGCCTAGAAGTATACAACAATTACACCCAAGTTATCCATAACTCTAGGACCAAGGAGTTCGGGCTTTAGGCGCTAGATGACCCCGCGCATTGTTCGAGCAGCGCTGCAAGTATACAACTAATCTTCTGTCACCCCGTCTTCCGAAAGCCCTGGCGCACCTTGTTTGGTATAAAAGGAGGGAGGGGGTCCCAGGCAGTGGAAAGTGATTCGACTTCTAGGAGTTGTCCTGAGCACAGGTGTCTTCAAGAGCATCCAGAGTTCCAGAGCGCCAGCAAATTGCCACATCGGGAGCAACCTTAGGGCAGCTCCCGGCAATTTGCACAACTGCGACATATCAGCGTGTCTCTCAGCCAGCCAGAAGAAGACCTAAAAGAAAACACCGAGATCAGCAACAGCATAAAGTCAGTCAGGATAAGTACAAGGCCATAGCCAACGCCTCAAGGCTGTTATAGGCGCAGCTAGTGCCCGGCCCTCTGTGCTTCACGCACATTGCACCCTGTTACTGATAGGTAAGTGTTAGTCCGTAAGCAGCTGGTGTGCAGCACCGCAAGTTACAGGGCAATCATGGAGATACAGGGCGGAGAGGGTAGGGCCAAACGACTGGCCATGCCCAAACAACAAACCAATCAGGGCCCTTCCCGGGATATTTCTCCGAGTATAGGCCAATTGTAGAGCGTGCTCTCCCAGCATACTTGCTCAGATGCAGAAGCAGGCTTTTCTGAAGGAGCCGAGGATCCACCCTTCAGCCATCCACGATGGAAACAGATTCCGAGAAAAGCACGTCAAACGTCTCTACGGATGTCGACGAAGCAGAATTTCAGAAAGTCACCTCTCGGATGAAGAGAAGAACTGCTACAGATGTGTCGTCTGCTGGTGAGCCCAGGACCAGGTAGCCACCAAGACGACATATCCCGGCTATCATCGTGGATGACTTCAAGAGGCTGGTCGACTTCCTAAAGGAGGTTATGCCAACCCTCTCGGGGTCATACCCGGTGAACAAAAGGAAAAACATATTCGTCTTCCAGGCCAAGAGCGTGGAAGACTATCAATTACTGCTCAGGGCTTTGGATAGCAGGTCCCTGTCCTAATTTACCTTCGGCCTCGAGAAGGCTCGAGACATCCGTAGAGCCAACCGGGGTCTTCCAGTGGATACGTCTGTGGGGGACATAGAGGACGACCTCCGACGCCAGGGCATATCCCCACGAATTGTAAAGCAACTTACAAAGCCAGCTCCAGAGGGCCAACCTGGCCCTATCCCCATCCTTCTATTTTTAATAATACTGGAGCGGGCTAAAGTCCCTGAGGACAAACTGGATGGTGTCAAAACCATATGTTACCTCAGGGTAACCTTAGAACACGTCAGGAGCCCTGGCGGTCCTCCTCAATGCCATCGCTGCTTAGTGTTTAACCAATCTAGCAACTTCTGCCGTCGCAATCTTCGTTGCCAGTCACGACCTCTCGTTTCAAACACGGGAAGTCGATTGGGAAGGCGTAATGAACTGCCTCCCCACCTCCATACCGCCAAACCCTAGGATTCATAGCATCCGATCCCTCGAGGCTGCGATCTCATCTTTCACCTCCATAGTCACGCGAACTGCCAATAATTTGACAGTTCGTGCTGACGCGCCTTTGTACCCAGATATCCTTTCGCTAGATATTATCCTACTGATTCGGCGCTCATGGGCGGCAAGGAGACTGTATCAGCGTCATCGCAAGCCACATAGTCGCGCGTTACTTAGGCGACTACGTCGTTAGGTCAATGTCCACCTACAAGAGCACAGAGTGCAAGCGTGGGAGGACGCAATAGCTAGGTTGCGTGTAGAGGATGGTGACGTGTGGAGAATTGCAAAGACTCTCAGAAACCGCCGAGGTCAATATAACTCCCCACTGCAGGGCAAACGGGGTCTGGCCTATGATCCTAAATCCAAGGCAGATGTGTTTGCAGATTACCTTGAGCGTACTATGTGCCCAAGAGAAGACCCTCAGGGCGATATCTTTTCGGAACGTGTCCGAAGGGAGGTGCGTCAATTCTTTCGCCGACCTCCTTACGACTTTCCATTGTCCGTCCTAGTGAAGTCTAAGGCGCTCTCCAACGTCTCAATTCTAAAAAGGCGGCGGGACCTGATGGGCTTACCCCCCTTATGCTCCGCCATCATCCTTTCAACGCCGTGTTGTTCCTCACAAAAGTCTTCAATATGTGTCTAACTCTCGGTCACTTTCCGCGAGAGTGGAGAGAGGCCAGAGTGATCTGCATAAGAAGCCTGGGAAGGACCCGGTACATCCTTCCAATTACCGTTCCATAAGTCTCCTTTCTACCCTCTCGAATGTTTTCGAGAGGATAATACACACCCGCTTGTCCCCAGTTTTGGATGACATTCAAGCCATACCTGCCCATCAATTTGGATTTCGTCCTGGGCACTCGACAATCCAATAGCTGCTGCGAGTCGTGGAGACGGCTGCCCTGGGTTTCCAGGAACAGGCGTTAACGGTGGCGGTGTCTTTGGATGTCGAGAAGGCCTTCTCAACCACCTGGCACACCGTACTCCTTCACAAACTTATTTACCTGGGCCTACCAATTCAATTAATCAACATACTACACAGTTTTCTTAAGCACCGCACTTTCAAAGTCATAGTCGTGGGGAAAACTTCTTCTCTTAGACCTGTGAGAGGCAGAGTCCCAGAAGGCTCTGTATTATTTCCCACACTGTTCAGTGTATACATGGCAGACTTTCCAACCGATCCGCGCAGTCGAAATGGCACAATATGCTGACGACGTTCTGCTATTCTGCTGAGACACCACATTCTCAGAGCTTTCAACCCAATACAAAGACACGTCTGTCTCACACAAGACTGGTGCTGGCGTTGGCGGATGTCTGTTAACCCTAAGAAAAGCCACGCCATATTATTCACTAAGCGCCACACCCCCGCAGACTGTCCAAATTTCAATTTCAGAGGTCGAAGGATAGAATGGGTATCCTGTATCAAATACCTGGGAGTTGAGTTAGACAGAGGTTTGACTTTCGCCGACACATCAGGGAACTCTCGGTGAGAGTTCGGGGAGCAATTGCTTCCTTGTACCCTATTCTGGGTACTCGATCGATGCCAGTCCGCATAAAGTTATATCTCTTTCGAGCACTCATAGTCCCGTTGATGCTATATGCCTCCGCGGTCTGGGGTATGGCCGCAGATTCCTGGCTGGCATATCTTCAACGCGCTCACAATAGAGAACTTAGGTCCATCTATTCAGTAGGCCGATTCTTCCCAGTAAGGTTCCTTCAAGAAGCTTCATTGCTTCCATACGTGGAGGATGAAATTAGGCGCCGGGCTACAAAATTGTACGCAAATTTACCATCGCATAGAAGTGCCCTGGTTAGATCTCTTGGTGATTATGATCCAACCAGACGTCGTCTCCGAATATTCGGGGTCCTCCGCATGGCTTGCTGGCATCCGGGGTAACCACAGAGCAAATCCAGCAGCAGCAAAATCTGAGCTCCCCTCCCATAATCTAACCAAGAGTTGTTTGGCCTCAAAATTATCCATAATAAATGAAATGTACTACATCGCCAGGGTGCAACAGGCAAGCATCATGTCCTCCTTAGAGGAGTAAATTTCTACCTCAAATCTAACCATCACCCTAATACAAATAAACCCATCCTCAAATATTCCAAGGAAAAGAAAATCCTACATGCGGTTAAACCCAATCCTGGGTGGACACGCAGCAACAATCTTCGAGCTAATACAGCCTGCCAGTACCGTGCCGTGCCGTGGAAAGTGAGTTTTTCTCCTAGTCAACAAGGGATGATGCAGCAAGACCAGGCTACGCACACCAGGCTATGCACACCAGGCTACGCACACCAGGCCACGCCAGTATGGTAAATCTCATCTCATATTACGAAGTAAAATTGTGGACTTAAGCAGAAAGTTGAGCCAAATATATTTATTTGTCCAGAAACAATTGTTCACTAGTCCAATGATAGTTTTCTGATGCTCAAAATTCAAATTATGTAATTCATAGGATCAAAAATATTTATATCGTTTAAAAGTTAAGGATTTGTAATCAATAAAGAGTTCTTAGTTTGGTTAAAATTGTATTTTTAAATTATCAGGCATCCCTACTATAATTGTCCAGACTCATTTGAAGCCTTCCACTGTGCAAAGAAAAACAATTGAATATTCTTATAAAGACACGGCACAAATCTCAGCAAACGAATTTTGGACGAAATACAATTTCCCTTCTTTCTATTATGTACGTGGTAGAGAAAATAATTAAAACACGTGGAAAATGGAAACAAATTCGCAAAGCAAGAAATTTTCCACCAATTCAGCAACACCACTATATCTCTATTTGGTATCTTATTTTAATTTGGTTGCTGCTTCAAACACTGTGAAGAAGTTTCCATCTGCAATAAATGTCAGAAAATGTAAGTGTACTAATAGGCACCCCATGTTATGCAACAGCTCATTTGCCAGACATTCGTTGGAACAGATAATCTATAACTGCCAATAAGGTAAGCCGTTGAGATACGGTAGCGAGAACTTGTGAACTTCCTCTTTGCTTCTGACGTAGGTATAATTCAGTTTGCCAAGTTTTTGGAGACTTTGCCAGAGGAACCGTGTGACAAGCAGAATAAATCAAGTGTCGTTTTGTAAAGGTAAGTTGGAGCTGTTCCTGCCCCAGTTCTCCCTCAGCTTTCAATCAACTTTGTTCAATAGGACTGACTCCCTCAGTCAAATTCAAGTCACATATTGCCAAATCTGCAGAGCAGGCGCCAAATGGTTCTCTGATTCTCGCACAAGGGCGTATGTAGATGCAAAGCGTGCTGCACTTCTTGTATTCCTCCCCCCCTCCCCGCCCCCAGCCTTCGCCAGACTCGCTGCTCATCCGGAAGTCTTGGGTTTAAACTCCTGCAACGGGTTCTCTGCTCTCAACCTGTGCCACCACCACCACTTCTTGTCGTCTTATGTGGTCTAGTGGCAGCATGTCAGCTTCTGGTTTCCGAAGACGCCGGTTCAAACATGGTGTAGGGCGATGTGTTCCATTTTCGTAAATTTACGGAAGCTAAAGAACCTCAAGCCTGATAAAAAAGCTTCTGAACTAGATATAAAATGACACCCCCAGAACTATAGTAGTTAAAGAGCATCTATAAGTAATACTCAATTTAAATTAATTTATCTTCATTTCATGGGTTAGACCAGGTAAGGGTAGAAGCTCATTAACTGGGTAGTAATGTTCATGACTACGAGAAGGTGTGTATAGTCCAACTGTATCTTTAAGTAGGTAGATTTTAATTATTTTTTTCCGTCTCTATCCGAAAAACTTGACTTTATAAACACTTTGTTATACATGTGCAATATTATTTTTACACAATATCGACAGCTTAATGTCACTCATTTCCACAGTGCGTTTTGTGCCAGAGACTGAATGCGTGTTTGCCAGCTTAAAACGGACCAGTACATAGGGCAGAATTTAGTATGTGTGTTACAATCAAATCGGTAAATATGCCTTTTTTAAGTTTACGTCCTCCAACGTTAAGTCATATCGGACGATGAATGAAAAATGGGTGAAATTGTGCTCAAATGAGTCCGGGATCCATGGAGCTTAGAGTTACCTGACATTCGTATATCTGGATAAGGGAAAACCCCTGAAAAAGCCTTATCCAGGTAAGTCACTGTAACCGAGATACGAACTCGGGAGCTCTTGAACGTGGGGCAGACCCAAAATATACCTTTGAAACAAATAGAAATAAGAAGAAAAAACGAAAACCGAGCTGATGAAACTTGGCATATAATTTATTACATATCTTCAAAGGATACTTCAATCTCAAATACAATGTTTTAATTGGAAAAATATGCATTAGTTTTTATTTCCTCAAAAAAGTGGTTCTATTTATTTTGATTGTACTACCGTATTTTTAAGATATTTACGTGACAAGTAAAATGTACAGATATCCTGAGCTTTCTATAAACAGCTTATGAAGAACCTTAAGTTGTGCATAGATTTATTTTGTGTTACTTAAAAAGTGGTTCTATTCATTTTTATCCTTGTTATTCAAATAGTATGGAATTTCAAAGCTATCGAAGGCGCTGTTTGCCACTCTATCGCTTTGGCCTTCGGTTTACTTCTAATACAGAATACGAACTCTGTATATGGTTAATGATAATCTATCTTGATTAACAAGCAATACATAGAAGAATAAGCCTTTGTGAGAACAGTTTGCAGAAAAATAAGTAGAGAATGCAACACGTACAATTTTAGTTTAAGAATTTATTTGCAGGAATAAAAATTCGCTAAAAAAACATGGAAGATAAAGCTACAAAACGCTCTGTATGTGCTATATAGCAATAACTGTGACAAACACACTCTTTCAGTACGTAAATGTTCTTGCAAATGTAACGTCTAGTGCTGTAACAGGGGGATAAGCCATTTTTTCCTCTCACACAAATTCGCAAAATAATAATTGTGTGATATAAATGTGCTATGCCACTTTTGGTTTAGTGTTTGGTAAATTTCAATTAGATTTATCACCTTTGCGGTTTAAAAAGGCAATAAGGTTTGCTCTCTAGTTGGGGTAGCTGTATTTTAACTGATGCAATTAAGTGCCATGCAATTATTGCAAATGTGCTCGCGCCAAAACGTAAATCATAGCAATTTCAACCATGCAGTGCCGCACTGTCTCTTTTTCTCTTTTCGCTGATATCCAGCCAGTTATTTTGCATTGTGTACAGCTCCGGCCACAGTTGCAAACTTCAGAAGGTGTATCTATCACTTTTCTACCTTTAAAGTATTGTATTCCACCAGATATTACAGCATACATCAGGAATTAATTACAGATAAATACAGCTATACAATTTCTATTTTAATATACATCGGAATTGCAAGAGATAACGTAGAATTAGAATTAAACATGGCTATGTGTTTCATGTGTTTAATATTTGCTGTTTACAACTTCCTTAGCTTTGGCGCACCTAAAAGCAGTATCTAAGGAAACGTCATAGGAATTGGAATGTATGAAAAAATTATGTTAATTTCACATCTATCTTTCTTTGTCCATTCTTCAGTGCACATTCTCTCCATCTGTTTCATGCTAAATGAGATAAGTGCTTTAGAAATAGTTTTATTACACATCACTTTGTATGTACAATGGATATTGGAAAATACAGCAAGACTAAGTTATAGATTTCTTAGGATTGTTCTTGATTGCTATATGATGTTCCATTGTCTTCGAATGAATAGAAGGGTAAAAATAAAATAACGATAGGAAAGCGTAAGTGTTGCAAATTTCAAACCAATAACAAGGACTATCTTAAAAATGATTAAATAAAAGAAATAATTATGGCATGAATGTTGTGTTTTAACAGATCTGCATCATTGACACTATGATTTAGTCTATCTATTACGGTGTACCTGTTTAAGATATTTTAGGACCAAAAAATATATATTTTAATTTTCTTGAAATAACTTGTAATGTGCTCTTCATTCCGAATACTAGTAAGCGTAAGCGATACACAAACTCTTACTAGACAAAATATATGGAAGCACAAAATTTGTGCGTCTGTATTAAAGCTCAAAGTATAGACCAATTAATCCTTTTTGAGATAATGTATTCCGTAATAACTCTTGCTTTTTGTTTGAATTTTCGAATATGAGTAATTTTTGAAATAGTAAGTCGTCATTTGTGTTTTGTTTTAATGTCTTAGCCATGAAGGAAAAAATTGAATTTTAAAGCTCACATAACAACGAAGTCTTAAAAGATTTGGCTATAGCTTAAATCCATCGTATATTATCGTATCCCCTTTGTACATATACGGAAATATGCAATAATACAATTTCTACAAATATTTATTGTGAATAACATGGAGCAGAGAGAAAAATAAACTTTTATAAACATATTTTTGTAGGAGGTGAGGAATGAAAGCCTTGTGAATGCAACACATGCTGACCCTTTTCTTTGGCTAGATGGAGTGCAGCTCTGAAAATATACATAATTTAATTAATTCATTTCACAATAATTTAAATTTACTTAATTCTTACGTTATCGACAAATACAGAGTGGCGCATAGCGGGTTCCCTAGGTTCATTTCTATGTCTTGGGAAAATATGAAGTCATACTGTTTGTAGTACCATGTCAATGATCGAAGGGAACGATGCATATTTGTTTTTGTTTACTTCAGCGTACATACCACTCGACAGAGCGTTGAGGTGTATTGACCTCCAGGTAACCAGCATTGTGATCGGCCCTTGTCGGGTCTTATCTGGTCGATTAGAAGAGTGAAATATTATTAAGTTGAAGTACAGTAAGTTACGAAACAAATAGAGCGAATGGAAGCTGTGTGTGTGTATATGATATGTTTTCTCGCGCCTGCCGATATATGACACATTGCTGTCCAAAAGACATGATTATATCTGAACAGAGTATACATACACTGGACTCGCCGTGTATGTGCGATAAGCTGAACATCTCTGTGTTGCGAATTTTTCCCGATACGCTTCCTCGCTTTGCCATGTAGTAGCTATGGAGCGTTGGTCAGTGGCACATCGTGTTTCAGCGGTACGTTTCTTTCACGAGAGTTAGTCTGTTGTGACAACGCAGAGAATATTTCGTATTCATTTCAATGTGCCAAGGCACGGTCTAATTTCCCTCACGGATACAGTTACGCAATGGTTGAATAAGTTTGCAGAATGTGGTGGAGTACTAGATATTAAACATGATCTACCTAAAACAGTGAGAACGCCAGAAAATGTTGCTAATGTGAGACAAG
The DNA here is from genome assembly GCA_030765055.1 of Mantis religiosa. NCBI lineage: Eukaryota > Metazoa > Arthropoda > Insecta > Mantodea > Mantidae > Mantis > Mantis religiosa. The sequence goes on from JAUKNK010000123.1 coordinate 734,367, forward strand.
CTCGCATCGCTCAGCTCGTAAACAATCAAGAGTATTGGGCATTTCTCGAAGGTCCTTAGGACGCATATTACGTGAACTCAAGTATCACACTTACAAATTGTAGGTTATCCAAAAACTTCTCTCTGATATTACACCTTGAAAATCTAACTTCTGCAATATCATTGTATGGCCTATCCGCTCGCCCTATATTTCAGTTTCTGATTTCTTCTTGTGGAGGTCTTTACTAGACGTCTTGCAGCTCTACAAGCGCTGACAGATGCCATTGCTGAAGAAATTGCGGCCATAATGGAAACGTACTGCATCGGGTGCTTTCCAGTTGCATTACACGCTTGCAGAAGTACGTAACCTCTAATGGAGACCATCTTGAAGATGTTATTTTCAATACATAATTCCATAACATGAGGTAAATAAATGGCATGTTGTATAATTTTAATTGGTACATTCGTTATATTCCCCCTCTGTCTGAGTAATTAAATATAAGCCTCCAAACTATGGAGTTTGCTGTGCGCCACCCGGTATAAGTAAACAATGTAGTTATACATCGAATTGATCGATAAATAATTTCATTGTAGGCGTAAACCCTAACTTTAAATGGTAGAGAGATCGCCAAACCTTTAGTGTCTGATTACATATTTAATGATTATCACATGTAACACTACGGTTATAATTCTCCTATATAACTACTAATTATGACACTACACAGAACGCAGTGTCATGCATAGAAAAAACTGAGCCAATCAGAGAAAACCAAAATGATGTTCCCCTCTTTCGGTCTTTTTTATTTTACAAACCACTTAAGAATGTTGGGAGAGGTTTTTCATGCCAGAAAATATTTTCCTATCTGCATGATGTTGTGGTTTCAAGATAAACTCTGAGAGTCGGTGAAAACTGGAATCTGCTATTCAAAGAGAATGATGAGTATGGATGAACAGCGAAGTGAGTTCTCAAAAGACTGCCGAGCCCCTTTAGCAGCGGAAAAGCCTTCACAAAAGCTACTCAAAGAAGGGAATGCTCTACCGCTTTTGTTTTTACGGATTTTGTAGCACTGGGAGAGGGTAAAGGAAACCTGCATATATTCGACTTTATATCAAGGCATACTAAAAATGTTCTTTTGTCCACAGGAAAGACTGCTGTTATCAGTACTGCCTGAGCATGTGGCTGTTAAGATGCGACAGGATCTGGGCTCCTCCAAGGATAGCCAGTTCAAAAAGATATACATGAGTCGACATGAAAATGTCAGGTGAGTTAAGTATTTTTTACCAAATTTCGAGATGTAACACTATTCTCCAACATTAGTGCCTATACTGCATATCTAAAAACCACTTTAAAATTTTAAGGTCATTTTGCTTGCATTATGAATACTAAAGCTATGAAGATGTATTTCTATAACCATAATTACAGTAAAGTTTGTACGTGTACATTTATTTCAAAAAATACTCATTTCAAATTTAAAATAACTGTACGAAAATAATAATTTTAGTTCTTGGAATAATAAGCTATATTACAGACCACGTATTATAGCGCTTTTCAAGTTTTTAAATGTTGTGGGTTCTATAAATGCTTTTTTCAAAGTAATTTTTCAAATTTTTGGTGTGTACATACTACAAAGCAAGGTTCTTGCCACAGAGCAATATAAATAATAATAAAAACAAATATAACCTTCTGAATTCACGTGGCCTTCCTTACATGCTCTTCTTAAAAAATCTTAAGTATTTCTCTGCCTAATTTTATTAATAGAGATTACACATTTACATATTCATTGTAGGTATACATGAAGAACAGAAAAAAAAGTCTTAAATAAAGTGATAGTGAACACCTTTATAGGGCAGATCGCTATCAGTGGCATCAAAACACCAGGCTTCTTGCATTACCACGAGAAGAAAGGAACAGCGCCTATTTGAGAAAGGGATCAATAGGGAAAATTCAAACCAATAACAAATGATATAGGGTGATTAAATTATAATTGAACCCACTCACAGCCTCTGTGCGAGACGGCTGGCAGGGACGCGCCGTGGGTGAGTGTTTGGATTGCTCGGCTCTCACCAAGGTGGACCAGGAGGCGGACCTCTCACCAAGGCGGACCGCAAAGTGAGATTTGTGGTGGACAACACGGCGCTGGGGCGGGTTTACTCGCGATCTCCAGTTTTCCCCGTCATTTCATTCCACCCGTGCTCCATATTCATCTCATGTATCATCAGTGTCACCACCTACGGTGCTGCATGTAGTAAAAGCTGGCGTTAAACACTACACATTTCATTTCAATTATGACCGGCAGTTCCCGAGGAAATTAGGCCGGCAGAGGTGCTCTAGAATCCTTACTTTATAATAGATCCTGGAAATGTTGACTTTTTGCTCTTCAAAAGGCAGCAAATATTGTGAAAATATTCTTACTCTCTCTTTATCCGCAGCTTAGTAGCAGTTTATTCCTGTGATTTCTTGTACGATGTTTTTCCTAAGTCCGTGTAGTGTGCGGCATTGGAACGATACACGTCTGTTGAAACCGAAGGCCTATCGCTACACACGTGTGCAAGCGTTAAAGCCAAATGATCCCGCTAAACCTGTGAATTATTGTAACTGGTTTTTCCAATCTTTAGAAAAGGGTTTCATTGACACGCAGCTTTTGTTTTTCACTGATGACTCTTGTTTTCATGTAACTGGAGGTTTGAATTTTCACAACAGTCGATACTGGGCTGAAAAGCCTGTGGCACTGGATAAAAACCTCATGATCAGAAAATTGGAGTGCGGAGTGCGATAAGTGCTGAAGAATAATAGGACCGTATTCTGTGATGAAGCAAATACAAAGCGATATCAGAGGTTAATTCTGGGGCCATTTTTCAATCGCTTGATAGACGAAGAGAATTCATATGTTTGGTTGCAGCAACATTCTGCAACAGTACATACGGCTGCCAAATCATTAAATACAATAAGAGTAGTTTGATGACAGAATAATTAGTGTTGATTTGTGGCACCCTCGTTCTCCCAACCTAATAACGAGTTGTGGGTTTTATTTATGGGGTTCTTTAAAAGACAAGAAGTACGGTTCGAATCCTCATACACTACAGGAACTTAGGAAAAACATTGTACAAGGCATTACAAGAATACCTACTGCTGAGCTTCGGAGAGTAAACGGGAATTTACACGAGATATGCTACCTGTTTAAGAGCAGAAGGTCCAAATTTTCAGCATATATTATAAGGTGAGATTCTAGTCCACCTCTGCCAGCTTAAGTTCCCCAGCGACTGCCGGTCGTCTTACGCAGTAGAGAGAGAGAGGTCGTGAGTGGGTTCGATTATACTTTAACTACCCCTTATATTGTAAGTTGTCAGGTATTTCGAAACAATACAACTTAACTATGAAAAGTAGTTTCCATGCCTAACCTGGTATTTAAATTAAGCATCTTCATCTGCAGCATAAAGACTCTTCAGAAAATTCCCTAACAACGATGTACTTTTTGCAGAAAATAGTTCGCTCTGACTAAGGCTATTGATTAGATATTCTAGTTTAAGCCATTTGCAATGCATAGCCTGCGAAGTACTCTCCATTCTAAATTACTTGTTTATGATTGGTAAACAATAAGAAATAGTCAAAATATTCTGCATAGAAATGTAGACCTCGTTAAAACAAAAGGCGCTATTTCATTTTGTGGTTTTATAGAGACAGCATAAAATTTCAAAGCCGACAAACAACATCAAGGTTTTTAATGTAAATTTATATTGAGGAATTAAATTTACATTAAAAATAATCTACGATAAAAATCCTGGTAATTAAGTACTTACAATAGTAAGTCGCCACAAGTGGTTGTCTCAAATTTGAGAACCCTAAAGTGGTCTACCGGGAAATATGATGAGTCAATTGGAGAATTTAATGTCAGGAAGGCACGTTGACCATGGTAGCTCAAGGGTAGAGCAACTGGACGGAAACCAGTAGATCCGTGGTTCAAATCCCGGCCATGGCATTGAATTTTTCAGTTGGCTCTAATTAACATCAAGGTTGTTTTTTGTTTTTTGTAATTTACGTCCTCCAACATTAAGTCATATCGGACGATGAGTAGAATGGTTGAAATGATGCTCAAACGAGCCCAGGGTCCATAGAGCTTAGATTTACCCGACATTCGTCTTTCAGGATAAGGGAAAACCCCGGAAAAACTTTCCATGTAACTCAACCTGACCGAGATTCGAACTCGGGACCTCTTGAACGTGAGGCAGACACGCTACCACCACGCTACCGAGGCGGGCGAAATAAATAACATCAAGATTTCTAAAAGTTCGACTATCACTTTAACTTCTGAAACGTACTACGAAATATGTCATGTAAATTGAACGTTTATTTGGATTAAAAGCAAGTAACTAGAGTAATTTCATTGAACGAAAAACTAAAATATTCTGTGTAATAAGCTTAACCCGACACACAGCAACCCTTTCCGCACTAAGGCCTACCGCCCGGCCGCTGCATTGCTCACCTCTGCCAATCACTGCTTCATGAGTGGGCTGCAATACCGGAGGGTGGGGCGCAGTCAGCACTTTGATCCCTCCCAGCTGGTATATGCGAACTTCTCATTCAGATGGCCCTACTTCTTATTCAAATAGGTCTTTAACTGGCCGCTGAATGATCTAATGGAGTTAAGTACTGGGAATAGAAACCCTGTCTTCCATTTGGTAAGCAGCAGCGTTTACCGTGGCGCTAAAACGACCTTATGCTATATTTTTTGTACAGTGATGTTTTCTTGTGGCTGTTATTTGCTTTCCCTATTGTTTTTTCTTTTTTTTTAAATTAAGGGTCTCTAACGTTGTCATATCGGCCGATAAATCAAATGATGCTCCAGTGAGCCCAGGGTCCATAGAGCTTAGAGTTACCAACATTCATCTTTCAGGATAAGGGAAAACCACGGACAAAGCCTTATCCAGATAACTCACCCTGACCGAGATTCGACTTCGGGAGCTCTTGAACATGAGGCAGACACGCTACCAGCTACGCTACCGGGGCTGGCTTTTCCCTGTTCTTTGAGAATTACTCTCGTGCTTTACGTATAAAAGTATGCACGGTCTTTTAGGCCTGTTCGATTCATAAATATAATTTTATGTATACTTTTATTTAAGTAGATAATGTCGTTCATTCACTTTTGTGCTTCAACAGTGTACAAATGGTTACCAGATTTTCTTACTGTTTATTTTTAACAATATTGTACGTATTTGTTTGAAGAATGTATCAGCAATTCCATATTTCTGACTGAACAAAGCGACTGCATAAGGGTGTTACAGGGTAGTTCATTGAAGCTTAGTGTCTTTGAAATCTACTGAACTATGATAATCATCTTCATCAACGTTGTCTCTGAACAATGGCTCAGCTTCCTCATTAGTACCTTGTTGACACGCTTCACCATCCTACTCTCCTTCATTCTCGAGATCTCCACATGCAGCTGCATTATCGTCAGCTTTATACAACACAAACATTTACACGAAAATCCCAAACTACCCTTCATACGTCCGGAAAATGTTTCGTTACCTTCTGTGCTCTCAAAAATGTATCTAACGATTTCGATTACTAGTTCATATGTTTAAGATACATAGAAATTAAATAATTAATTGAAATTTGTGTTAATAGCCTGTGAAGCCCTCTTCATTTGGAAGAACTTTTATATAATTATGTGTAGCTAGCAATCCTTAAGGGGGAGAACGAGAGAGAGAGCGAGAGAGGGGGAGAAAGCTACTGCACAATGTACTTCTCTCTACAAACAATTTATTTTAAATACATTTTTGTTGCGTGAGCAATTTCCGAGGTATCCAGTGTTATTGATTAGTGCTTTTCAATAACTCGTGACTTTTTGAAGTGCCTTTCGTTCTTCAGTTCTAACTCGCAATTGCATGAGATAGCAAGGGCCGAATATAGTGACCCCTTTTTAATCATTGTACCATTATTATGTGAGTTCAATATCAACCATCCCCCATATGGATACAAGGAAATGTGTAATGAATTTATTTCTGCAAATGCTTATTTTGATATGAACTAGACGTATATAAAGATGGGCATTCTAAGAATAGATTGTAGATGCTGCATAACAATAAACGATGTCATGTAAATTTAAGATGCTCTGTAAATATAAGATTAGGCTTTACAATTATTTATGCTGTCTATTTGCGAAAACAATATCGACAATAGCAGCATTCTGGACAGGTTGAGTCTAACTGAAAAATTCAATGCCATAGCCGCGATTGGAATACGAATCTTCCAGCATTGAATTTTTCAGTCTGACTCAACCTGCCCAGAATTTACGCTACACACGGCTGGTGTGAAAAAAAAAAAACAATTTAATTTCTATTTATAGCAACATTTTATAAATCTTTCTCTTACATGTAGGGATGTACATTTCTGCAATTTCTAGTACAGTAACAGGCGGGAAGGAAGGCACTATAGGTGTGAATTTACCCTCCCTCTTGTCCTTACTACTTTCTAGACACAGCTAAACTGAGCCAACTAAATCGGTTATAGTCGCGTGGCTCCATTGCAGTGATGGATTCCTTGTGTAACATGATAAAATTACGAATTTTTATAGGGACTGGGAGAACAAGGATTTTTTCGTTTTTCAGGATCGCAAAGCACAGTGTTTGATATGTCCTACTAATATTCAATATATTACGAGCTTCTCCACAAAGACACATTTATTGTGCCTCATACTGAAGCCTATAGCGAAGACAAATTGTCAGGGCTTTATTCAACGAGAAACACTCTGTGTTATATTAGCCAATTTGAATAAAATTATGCTTTACTGTGTCAAAACTGTAAATCTAATTACACCTCATGCACTGCGACACAGGCGGTTTCAAATGTGTTGTTGTTGACAATCTGAGACTCAAAATATTTGGATTTACCATACTACCGCCAGGTAAAAGACTAAGCAGAGGCAAAGCGTTGCAAGAAATGTTGAAGCTGCAGAAAGAAATTCGCATTTTCTTAACAACTAAGGGTTTGCAGTTGCGGAACTGAAAGACACATTTTTTTTTTTTAATATGTGATTTGGTTTTTCTAAGCGATTTAACTTTTCACCTCAACAAACTTAGCCTTAGTTTACAAGATAAACACAATATATTCATACATTTAACAGATTGTGTGAAAGCATTTATGGAGAAATAAAAAGCAAAAATGTCGCAAAGCCAAATAGAACAGAACATATTATTCAATTTTACATCTTTAAAATCGGTCGTGAAAGGTCTACTGCATAATACGAAACAACAATAAATCACTATATTAGAGGAGTGTTCTGAACGTAATTTGTAGACGTGGAGTAGCGTTTCGGATGAACATCTTCAATCCGTTCTACGCTTAAGTTCATCTATTTGCTGCCAGACAGTGCAACACTAATATTTAAAAAGAAACCAGCAAAAATAGCAATCGAGTAAATTAAGCGAGCATCATTATGACTACGCCACTGTCTATCAATGTACATTGAAAACAGCTTCAATGCCCTTTTCAGATAAACTATGTTGTTTATTTTTCAGAATACAATGTAGAATCCATAGTGTCTTTAGCACCATAAGGGAAATATTTAAAACTGCATACAATTATTGCATAATCAAACAAACCACAGGTAATAAATACGTCAGCTTAAAGTTTGACTAAGGTCATTATAGTGGCGAGAAGAAGCTTTCTCAAACAGTGCCAATATGAGTTACATAGCACTGTCGTTCAGTCCTTCACTCATGTTCTCTAAAACCAGGACTAGGAAGTTCGTACGACCCGCCGTTCCCTATGCAGGTTGCGACAGACCCTCTCCCGTTATCCAAACAAGTCATAAATAAGAAACGCACAGCGGAGAGGCATTGAAACTGGTTGTCCAGAGAAAAAAAAAGACATATGAGACATTCGTAACTGCACATCAATTTAGAACATTGTATGCAACATACAAATTCTATATAGCACAAAACGAGTTTTTCTCTGGCTAATCTCATTATTTAAATAAGTACATTGTGGCAACACCAAGCAATGATAACGCGGAATGTAACATTTTCTGATAGAATTTAAAATAATATCCAAGTAATACAATTAGTTTCTAAAATATCTGAAGACTCTTACTATACAAAATGACAAAGCAGGAATTTTACTACATGTTTACTCATCTGCGATGATGATGATGATGATGATATAAGGGCGCTCAATTACGGCGGTCATCAGCACCCTTTAGAAAACTAGTCATGGCAAAAGCCAGATATAAAACTTTCTAAAAGCTATACAAGTGTAACAAAACCTATTAAAAATACACATACATAAAAAACATCAATCAAAACCTACTAAACATTTCGTTCACTAAATCCTAAACTCTAAACTAGACAAGAATCTAAAAACCTTCTCCACGCACGGCCTACACGTGGGTGGGCCTGTTGACCGTCTCCCTCAACCACGAAGAGGAGCCCACACGAGGTAGACTATTGGCTCGGGGCCCCGGATGCGCCAAACCCGTACCTACCGAAGTAGGCCCCTGGGGGGTTTACTCATCTGCGGCTGTATTATTACTACCAATAATGTATCTCTGAAGCGTTTCAAATGAAAAACTGATTCTATCTCCCGTAAAACAAGATTTAGTTGATTGATAATCTGTTGCAAATTCCTTAATGATTTCAGCTAATTTAGTTTCTCGATCCGGCTTCTTTCTTTTTCCATGTTTGCTGAAGTATCGTACGAAATGTAAATGTAAATAATGAAATAAATAAGGACATGAATAAGTACACTTTTAGAAAACATACAGAGGTTGTACAGCAAATTTAGTTGCTCATTCTTGAAGGATAACAAAGATGTTATTTGAATGTCTTCCATACTACCAAAGTGCTCTGTGTCATACAGTTACACCTGTTTTGCAGTAATGAGTTGCATTCTACGACGAAAGTTGCCCTCACTAGAAGCGCTGCGTTGTGTAGTAAAGCCTGGCCGCTCTTACACTGCTCAAGGAAATCGGTACGAACTTCCTAGCTCTGCTAATAAACTTCTTTGTGCTATCCTAGCCAAACCTTGCGTTCAAAATTATGCATTTGATTACACCCCATAAGACGTCCCTTACAAAACCCAAATGACCACCACTGTGGCACAATTCACCTCTTTGTTTACCTGCCACATAGAGGTAAAAAGGAAGGGGTGACTGTACGGGTAAAACGTTTCACACTTCTGGGGCTCTCTTGCCGTCCCTTTAGTACATGCAACTGCTTGGTCCTTTAAGTGGTTTTCCCGCGGGACAACCTACACATAGTTCGTAGTTATCCTCCATGCTGGGAAGGTCAAAAAATTTGGGTTATACTATATAATAGTGGGTGAGAGGCGGAATTTAATAGATCTCCTTAAAATACGACATCCTAGTGCTTATTACTTTTAGATTTGAAATTGTTTCCCCCATAATTATATGCTTCAAACTGCTAATGAAATAATACAGTACAATCAATTTTGAACATTTTGGGAAGATTTCTTTGGAACTATTTCAACCATTATGTTTATAGGATTTTAAAATTGTTTGAGGCATTTCAAGCGTTTTCGCTTTTGCAAGTTGATAAATTATTATTATTATTATTATTATTATTATTATTATTATTATTATTATTATTATTATTATTATTATTATTATTATTATTATTATTATTATTATTATTATTATTATTATTATTATTATTATTATTATTATTATTATTATTATTATTATTATTATTATTATTATTATTATTATTATTATTATTATTATTATTATTATTATTATTATTATTATTATTATTATTATTATTATTATTATTATTATTATTATTACTATTATTATTATTATTATTATTATTATTATTATTATTATTATTATTATTATTATTATTATTATCATCATCATCATCATCATCATCATCATTATTATTATTATTATTATTATTATTATTAGTATTATTATTATTATTATTATTATTATTATTATTAGTATTATTATTATTATTATTATTATTATTATTATTATTATTATTATTATTATTATTATTATTATTATTATTATTATTATTATTATTATTATTATTATTATTATTATTATTATTATTATTATTATTATTATTATTATTATTATTATTATTATTATTATTATTATTATTATTATTATTATTATTATTATTATTATTATTATTATTATTATTATTATTATTATTATTATTATTATTATTATTATTATTATTATTATTATTATTATTATTATTATTATTATTATTATTATTATTATTATTATTATTATTATTATTATTATTATTATTATTATTATTATTATTATTATTATTATTATTATTATTATTATTATTATTATTATTATTATTATTATTATTATTATTATTATTATTATTATTATTATTATTATTATTATTATTATTATTATTATTATTATTATTATTATTATTATTATTATTATTATTATTATTATTATTATTATTATTATTATTATTATTATTATTATTATTATTATTATTATTATTATTATTATTATTATTATTATTATTATTATTATTATTATTATTATTATTATTATTATTATTATTATTATTATTATTATTATTATTATTATTATTATTATTATTATTATACTGTGAATACTGTGTGTTCATCCTTTCAACTACGCGTGATGAGGCTCAATCAGGGAAGACGAAATGAACATACAAGGATATTATACATACAAAGAGGAACTAGAACGCAAAACAGATTGGATTCTTAAGAAAAAGAGACCAAACAAGAAAAGAAAAGCTGATTGATCTCCGGAAATGGAAAACAAAAAACAATTATGACTAGAATTTCTAAAAAGAATGACTATAAAGAGCAACTACCTCCTCCGATGAATATATTTGGAGTAAAAGAATACCATAAGTTGCAAACATTTGTAAAATCAGTAACGGATCAGGAATTTAATGTAGTTACTCTAAATAATGATGTCTGGAAAATTAATGTATAATACTCAGATAAATACAGAACTCTGACACAGAAACTTGATTCTGACAATTTCCAGTGGTATACCTACGGAAAGAAACATGAGAGACCCATTCGAGTTATGATTAGATGATTGCATCCATTTTACGAAATAAAGGAGATTATTCAAGATCTACAAATCAAGAACTTTAAAATAAAGGATATTTTAAAGAAAGAATTGAGTGAAAATGAAAAAGGTGAGACCATCTGGATCAAAGGAGGACTTCCACTTTTTATGCTAACCTTCAATATCAAGGATAACCTTAAAAGGATATATAATATTAAATCTGTTCTTAATATGATTGTTATGGTCGCAACTAGGAGGAAAACTTCCAAAAAGATTCCACAATGTGAAGGGTGCCAGGGCTTTAACCACACTCAAGCATATTGCAGAAAAGAACCGAGCTGTGTGAAATGCGCACATTGAGTAGACAAAGTGCTCCAAAGTGTGTTGATTGTAAGGAGAGGCACCCGGCAAACTATACAGGTTGTGAGGTAGCTATTGAACTTAAAAAAGACGCGACATGGCTGCAAAATCAACTTTTCATCGATCAACTCAAGCAATGATAGATCGAGATAGAGTAAATAAAAAGAGAACAGACGTTTCAGAAAGTAATGAAATTAAAGGCCAAAAACATACGCCTAGAAGGCAAAGAACAAAGTAGTTGAAGATTCTTCGATAGACGAGACCTTAAATCGCATTATAAATAAATCAGATGAACAAAGTTTGGTAAATAAAATAATTTTTGACAGATAAAACCAAATGGAGAATATTATAAAAAATAAAAGTGCAAGTAAACACAAATTACTTGTCTCCGTATAGCAACATGGAACGCGAATGGCCTCCAGCAAAAGATTCAAAAACTAGAACTATTTCTGAAGTATGAAAGGATAGACATCTGTTTGATATCGGAAACACATTTAACAAAAGAATCTTTTCTAAGAATCAGAAGATTTATAGCTCATCATACTACCCTACCTTTCGGATGTAGCAAGAGGTGGCTCCTCCATAAATAATAAAAGGTTCATACAAACATTACGAAGAAATAAAATTACCGACTGATATAATGAAAGTCACTACAGTATGTGTTTACTTGAAAATTTCAGAGCTTAATGTATCTACTATATATTGTCCTACTCGAATTAACATAAAAAGAAATGAATATCTTGACTTGTTTACTAAATTAGGGAACAAATTTATTATTGGTGGGGACTTCAATGCGAAGAATACTTACTGGGGTTCAAGATTGACTACACCTAACGGATAATCCTTGTATAAAGCCGGAATGGAGGCTGGCTGCAAATTGCACTCATCAGGGAAACCAACGTACTGGCATTCCGATTCAAATAAAATACCTGATTTAATAGACACTTTTTATCATAAAAGGTATGTCTAGAAGCTATATATTAAAGTGACGAAGTATGATGATGATCTCTCTCCCGATCAATTCCAATCATACTTAAAATAAGTGAAACCATCATCGAAAAAGAAACCCCAGCCAAACTGACCAATAATAACTCAAGATGGAAAACATTCCGATCTGAACTGGAGAGCACAATAAATCTTTGTGTAACTATTATATATCCTGAACAGCTAGAAAAAGAGATAGGTACGTTCATACATAACATTGTAACGTTCACGGTTGCGCCAACTGGCAGGTAAATTACAGTTACCCATTGAACGCCATTAGAGTGGGTGGGGGGAGCTCAGGAAGGAGATGCTCCTATCAAGGTCTGGGTTACCAGGCAGGTTTGGCTTAATTTAAAATTTGCCCAGCATGACTTGCAAGCCTACGCGACCGGATGTTGTGTGTACCTATATTATTCCATCTTCCAAGTACACAATTTTTACCAATTTTGTCTTTTTCAAAAATGTATCAAAATATTAATGTCTCAATATACAGCAAGCAGCGTGGAACAGCACACCAATGAGGAAACAAAAATCTAATGATAATGAATACCCATTCGAGATACGAGTAATGGTGACAGAAAAGAGAAAGAATCGCAAAAAGTGGCAACGTAGCAGAGCGCCACGGGATAAAACAATCTCAAATGGTCTAGGCAACAACCGCAAACAAAAACTTCATCAAATAAAAAATGAATCCATCAGCAAGTACCTACAACATCTATCAGCTGAAAAGGATACCGACTACTCGCTGTGGAAAATGATGAAAAGGCAGAAAATACCTTAAGTACATTCCTTGCTTAAGAAAATCTAACAATGATTGGACTAAGAGTGACAGAGAGAAGGCAGAAGTGTTCTCTGAGTATTTGCAAGAGACTTTCCGACCATTTCCTAGACAGACAGCTGACGAATACGTTGTAATTTATCCAACTAAAAAAATGGTAATATTAAACAAGTTACAATGAATGAATTAAAAGAAGTCATAGTAAGAGACCTAAACGTCAAAAAGGCTCCTGATTATGATTTAATTACTGGTCAAATACTAAAAGAATTTGTCACCTCAAGCACTTATGAAACTGTTACATCTTATAAATGCTTCCCTTCGATTAAAGTACGTCCGTAGACAGTAGAAATGTGCAGAAATTATAATGATACTTATGTCTGGGAAAGATCCGCACGATAGAAAATCATACCGACTAACCTCTTTGCTGCCAACAATGTCGAAATTATTCGAGAAACTGCTTTTAAGACATCTCAACCTCATTATTAGGAACGCAAACTCATTCGACAACATCAATTCGGCTTCCAAAGCAAACATTCAACCACGAAACAATTTCACGGAATTGTGGAAAAATTTGAAAAATAAAACACTATCGAAGAAACGAAAGTGTGTGCAAGCGCTTTCTAGACGCACCTCAGGCCTTTGATAAAGTATGACATAAAGGTCATTTTAAATTAAAGAGAGATCTACCTGTAAAATTCAGTGCAATCATACAATCCTATCTCAAAGATAGAACAGTCTGAGCTAAACAAGGAAGTGAATACTCTGTATTTAAAAACATCACTGTGGGAGGGCCACAAGGTAGTGTACTTGGACCGATATTATACTTGTATGCGCGAGACGTCTCACAATATGAGGAAACTGAGATGGCGACTTTTGCCGACGACACAGCACTCATGTCAGTGGGTGACACTGTTAAAGAGGCTGCAGAAAAAATTAAAAAAAAGTAAAGTTAGTATTTGGGCAAAAAATAGCGAATAAAATTAAATTAAAAAAAGTTAGACCACATATACTTCAGAAAAAAGAAAACAGAAAAGGTACATTGAACTGAATGGACAAACTGTTCCCTACGAAAAAGAGGTAAAACATTTAGGTCTGGTACTAGACGAAAAGGTTAACTTAAAATAGCATGTAAATAGGAAAAGAAGTGAACTAGACCTAACATTTAGAAAACTGTGTTGGCTACTGGGACACTACTCAGAATTAAGTCAACACAACAAATTGTTGATTTATAAACAAGTGCTAAAACCTGTATGGATGTGCGGCATACCCTTATGCGGTATTAAGGTACTAAGGGCTATAGTAAAAGCACCCTCCTGTGTACGCAGTGATAATATCCACAGGTACTTGAATATAGAATTTGTCAATGAAGAAATTACAGCTGCTGCGGCTAAGCACGAAAGACGGTTACGTGCACATGAAAACTCAGAGGTACTGCATATTCTAGCAAATAGCAACACAGTACGAAGACTGAAAAGAACCAAGTCTTTGGACTTATTGTTTTAAAACCAGTGTGATGGAGCTGATGTAATAGAATTACTCACTGGAGTAATATATAATAAACGCGATGATATACAGTGAAGACTAAACTATTAGATAAGTGTAAAACGTAGTTTTAGTTATTGTAGAAATGGAAATAAAAATATCATTTAATTTACGATACCGCAAAGACAACCGTTTAAAACGGACGTAATCTAACGAGAGAGTCAAAACCATTTAAAATGTAATAACTGTAAACGTTTGAGACATTAATATTGAAGTTAAAGGTCTAACAATTTCGAAAATAGTGAACGTGTCGAAAAATGCAAAAAATGAGAGAATCCTGAAAGGGGGTTAATGTTGGAAGTTGTCAAATGGTAGAAATTTGTTTAAATCGTCGAAAGTGCTTTTACAGAGAATTATGAAAGAAATTATTCTCCTTGCTAAGGAGTTTTCACTAAATGTCACTCTTATATATCTTCAAGAGCAAACATTATTTTATTTGATGTGTATCACTTATGCTGCATTAGGTCCTGTAGGCATACCACCAACTTTTAGGTCCCGATCGTTCTATTTACTGGCTCCCCTCTCACGTTAGGAAGAGATCCTGTGCGTCTTGATTGAGCAATTTGGAGTAGGGTCGAAAAATGTGAATTTCTAATTTTATGTGGCTCTACATTCATTTATTAACATTAACTAAATAAATGGTACAACCTTCCAGAAAATGTTTACTAGTAGAGGAACAGTACCTTAATTTTGTATCGGTGTACATAAAATATTGCACTATATGGAAAGGAGTAGACTGAAAAACTAACTGCCACAGCCCGGGTTTGAACCACGATCCTCCGTTCTCGTTCCATTCAATTATACCAACTGGATACTCGTAGCAATATCCTGTAATGACATTAGATTCTCCAACTATCTTAATTTGTCGTTAAACTACAAGGAAATTATAAATTCATGTGAGATAATCACTCTGGTAGCGACTTCAGTACTTGTAGGTACCGGGGTCCATAGTTTCTTCATCTATTAGATCAATAAATTGAAATTTAATATATGATGCAGCAATGGTAGTGTAGTTATTTAGAGATGGAGACCGGAGGAAAGGTCATTCAAATCCCGGCTATGACATTGCACTTTTCAGCCTAATCTTATCAATGCTCGCCTCGGTAACGTGGTGGTAGCGTGTCTGCTTCACGTTCAAGAGGTCCCGAGTTCGAATCTCGGTCACGGTAAATTACCTGGATAAGGTTTTTCCGGGGTTTTCCCTTATCCTGAAAGACGAATGCCAGATAACTCTAAGCTCTGTGGACCCTGGGCTCATTTGAGCATCATTTCAACCATTCCATTCATTGTCCGATATGGCTTAACGTTCGAGGACGTAAATTACAAATAATAATAATAATAATAATAATAATAATAATAATAATAATGATGATGATGATGATGATGATGATGATGATGATGATGATCTTATCAACCTTGTGTTACATGGCTAGGATTAGTCTATTTCTGTTGTACGGTATTCTTTAAAATGATTTGAGTCCAATAACTTATATCATAGTCAGACTCGGAGCCCGTACACCTTTATAGGGATACGAAGTTTACGAGTCTCGCAGTATATAGCTGCTGACGTCAGTCCCGAGGACAACACGGTTGTCCGGTTCGTAACGCGTAGCTTTAGTTTCATTACAACTACTACTCGCCACGCAGGGAGATCTGCCTTTTAGGGAGTGCAAGGTGTTGGATATAGTGTTAATAGCATTACTTTCACAACAATTGTTGGGCATCCTCCATTTTATAAATCAAAAGTTTTGGGTATTATCAATAACCATTAAACAGCTTGAAGAATATACTTTCGAGCTGTCCAAAAGCAGTCGAGGAAGTGTCTGGAAAAATTAACAATATAGAGAATACACTACCTACCAAACGAACAAAAAGTGAACCGTCCAGTATTCAACACAAAAATACTGGATTTTCGGTGCTGCGTAATATAAGAAATAAACTAAGTCTCGGACAAACATATGAAAATGATTTGTAATATGCACCATTAACCTCGTGTGGCACTGAACGAACTTTCTCCCAATATTTTTATATTGTTCCAGTGAGAGGCGCAAAAAATTCACATGTGACAATTTACGAATGAACTTGGTTGTTCACTGTAATTCCCGCAACGAAAGCAAGAGTACGATGGCATATTATTGTAACGTAGGTTACATTTTGTATCTGTACCGGAGTGTACACACACAGTGCTTCGGTATACTTGTTGATACGGACGTTTGTTGATATTGTTTTAATTTACGTCCTCCAACGTATGACTTCTCATATCGGACGGTAAATGAAATGGGTGAAATGATGCTCAAATGACTCCATGGAGTCCATGGAGCTTAGAATTACCCAACATTCGTCTTTTAGGATAAAGGAAAACCCCGGAAAAACCTTATCCTGGTAACTCACCCTAACCGAGATTCGAACTCGGGAGCTCTTGAACGAGAGGCAGACACGCTACCATCTACGCTACCGAGGCGGGCACGTTTGTTGATGTCGCGCTTGACCTTGTATAGTACTGTGCGCATACATTGATTGCTAAGGTGTACGGCATCCGATGTCTGGTCATAGTATTACCTATATGAGAAGTATTCTCTGTTACGCCATTTAACTTTTTCCGGTATGAACTAGAATACGACATATACGAGAAGTAAACATGCATTTCTAACGTCCGCATATTTCCCATCGCTTTTTATTATATTACAGAATCGGTTAAGTGTAATAGTTTATCAGCAATCCAAAGTGCATAGAGACTGCGCTTGGCTATACAAATTAGCGATCGTCGCTAGAGGATTTCCCCATTAACATTTCAACGACTCGCGGCAACTCACGCCTGTCATTGGTGTTACGGAGATATTTATTTTAAAACATAAACATATTGATACGTCAGAAGTCAGAAGACATAATACTTTAATAGTTATGGTTCCAAGTGCCGAGTAGGATAGCTCAGGTGGGCCGCATTTGAGAGGACCGGGTTCGATACCTGTGGCCGCCCTTACTGATCCATGGGGTTTGGGGGGGGGATTTCCCTGGTCGCTGATCGAATGTCTGGTAAGTTAATTATACACCTCGAATTTTATGTCCTTCCATTTCATCTCTATTATCATTTCACATCATCTCTCATTTGGTGGTCTATTTCAGGGTGAAAAGGGTCGGCGGCTGCCTCGGCGCTGCATGGCAGGATGGTATTCTCTGAGGCAACTACTTCCTCCTCCAGTAAGTTCGAACCGGCTGCTGGGATAATTTGTGCACCACAGTAGGAGGCAGTATCCGTTGTCTGACCTACCGGAGGAATTTTTTAAGTAAAATGTAGGGAACCTGCCTTCTGCACTGTCGTGGATCCGTGGGACGGCCGCCCTCTCACTTCATCCTTCCTCTCAGGGATGCCCCACTTGGGGCTTAGGTACCATAGATCAAGACTGGTTGCAGTGCCGAATCCCCACAGTAGTAATCATTATCCTGTGGTTTCTTCTTCTTCTTCTTCTTCTTCTTCTTCTTCTTCTTCTTCTTCTTCTTCTTCTTCTTCTTCTTCTTCTTCTTCTTCTTCTTCTTCTTCTTCTTCTTCTTCTTCTTCTTCTTCTTCTTCTTCTTCTTCTTCTTCTTCTTCTTCTTCTTCTTCTTCTTCTTCTTCATCTTCTTCTTCTTCTTCTTCTTCTTCTTCTTCTTCTTCTTCTTCTTCTTCTTCTTCTTCTTCTTCTTCTTCTTCTTCTTCTTCTTCTTCTTCTTCTTCTTCTTCTTCTTCTTCTTCTTCTTCTTCTTCTTCTTCTTCTTCTTCTTCTTCTTCTTCTTCTTCTTCTTCTTCTTCTTCTTCTTCTTCTTCTTCTCTTCTTCTTCTTCTTCTTCTTCTTCTTCTTCTTCTTCTTCTTCTTCTTCTTCTTCTTCTTCTTCTTCTTCTTCTTCTTCTTCACTTCATCGTATGAGCATATCGCCCGTTCCGGCTTCATAGATCTCTCCAACGTTTCCTGGGTCGTCCCCTGTCTCTTCTTCCTTTTGGATTATAGTTTGGTACTGCATTTGGATATCTTCCATCCTCTATTCTTAATATATGTTCATGCCATTGCTGCCTTCGTTCTGATATTTTTGTCATGAATTAGTTCGATTTCTAATTCCTTTTTAATATCCCCATTTCTTATTTTGTCCAATATTGTACAGTCTGTAAAACTTCTTAAAAATTTAATTTCTGAAGTCTGTATTTTATTTAAATCCTTTTGTGTTGACACCCAGGTTTCGCTTCCATATACTAAAGTTGGAATAGTCATTCATTACCTTATACATTTTCATTTTTGTATCCCTTCTCACTCTGTTTTTAAAAGTTCTTTGGATTGTCCCACATATTGCTCGGAATTTGTTTACTTTTTCTTCTATACCAGCATTGTTTCTAAAACTTATGTTACATCATAAATATTTAAAACTCGATATTTGTTCTAAAATCTTATTTCCTAAAACAGTTTTTTATCTTGCATTATAGTTTCCTTTAAAAGCCATAAATTTTGTTTTTTTCTGATATTTTAAAATTATACTGTTGTACTGTGTTATTTAGAATACACTTTGATTTTTGCAGTTGATTTTCATTCCGATGAATCAATATTTGGTCATCCGCAAACAGCAGGGTATTAATATAAATATTTTCTTTTATTTTGATTCCTGGGTCTACTAAAATCTTCCATTCATTTAGAATATTGTCCATATATATATATATATATATATATAATATATATATATATATATATATACACACTAAAAAGAGTAGGTGATAGGCTACATCCTTGTCTTAGTCCAGTATTGGTAGAAATTTGTTCTGTTAACCTATCCCCAGTATCAATTCTTATAACTGTATTTGTGTATATGCCTTTTATTGCATTCATAATATGTGGTGGGTAACCCTTACTTTCTAATGTTTGCCACAGTTTTGATCTATGTATTCTATCAAAAGCCTTTTCCAGGTCAATGAATGCTATATGTATTTCCAAATTCTTTTCCCTTCGTTGTTCAATTATTTGATTAAGGACAAATACGTTATCTCTAAAGGATCGGCCTTTTGGGGGGAGATCCACTCTGTTCTTCTCCTATAAGGCATTCTGTTATAGTTTTGAAACTATTATTTATTATTTTAGAATATATTTTGTAACTTGTGTTCATTAAACTTATCCCTCTATAATTTCCATAGTTTTTACGATCTTCTTTTTTGAATATATTTTTGATTAGAGCTATTGACCATGATTCAGGTATTTTACATTTTTGCTAACAATTATTAATTAAATGTAGTATTCTTAATTTCTACATTATGCCACTGTATTTTATAAGTTCTTAGAACTTATAAATCCTGCGGTTTCATGTGTTTAAATTCAGAAAAAGTTTAATTCTATACTCACTTCAAATAATTTAGTTATTAGCCTCCATTAAGTTTATTAGTCAACTTAACAAGCCTTATCTAACGTCACATCCACCCACGCAAACCCTTAGAAAAAGATCTCATAGCTCACAATCGTAGCAGCTGGCAGAAGATACATAGACGATACATAGTATTATTCGGAAAATTAAGCCATACATTATAGTGTTTCTCGAATAATAGCATCAATAACCATATGATCATTTGAATTTAAAAATGTCGAATTCCTAACTCATAAAATTGCATTGGGTGTTGTACAATTCGCTAACAAGAATACTCCTGAAACATTTCGCCTAACCCGCAATGCAGCGTAACTCCCTCCTCCCACTTTACTGAAACAGTTTGAGGGGCTCTTCCAATTCAATTTTGATCTGACATAATCTGGAAATAGTTTTGCTGATATTAGGAGGATTAACATGCCAGAATTGCTCCAACAGATTACACGTCCGGAAACAAAAGCGGCAGGCAAAATCATTTAGTGGGTGTATAGCTAAACGCGAGTGAAGCCATGTTGATAACAAACTTTGGGAAACCAGCTCACAAAATGAGTGCTCAGTGTTGCCACCACCACCACCACCCCCACTACTACTTCTGCCACATTAAACTGCCGGTCCTGTGTATCCTATGCCTCTATATAATCATGCTTAGTTTAACCAGCCATTTTTATTGTGCAAAACTATTGCTATTAAGAATATAGGCCTTAAATCTGTAGCGTGATACACACACACGACTATCTCTATCTCTTCTACAAAAACTATTTTTACAAAGTTTTATCTTGTATTCATACAATGTTAATGAAGATACAAGTTTGTAAGAAATTTTATTACCTACTATTTTATAACGGGTACAATGGGAAACAGGTGAATTCAGCAAGTTTAAGCGATAGTCAAGTCATTTAAGAGCTGGTATGGATGTAATGGCTTTTAAATCCCAGTCCCGGCAGATAAACAAAAAAGAAAAAAAAAAACAAGTAACTTGAGACTTGAAGCTCTCCCGGCGTTGATTATGAATAATTTCTTCTCGGGAGATCAGCCAGGTAAATGTTAAATCGCTGTTCAAGCTTTCGACGACGCACTCTATCGCCATCATCATGGAACTCCCTGAACTCAGTTCCCTAATGATGGCGACAGAGTTATTCAACAAATAACGATTTCCCATTAGAATAAAATATAAGTAACTGAACATTTAAACCAACAACAATGAATATATGTATATCTCGCAACTGGTGAAGTTGACAGAAACACACACACACACACACACACACACACACACACACACACACACACACACACACACACACACACACACACCAGGTGAGTGACCTGCCCCTATTTATTTTTGAATTTATGCAACGTGCTAAGCAACATATGTGACTTAGGCCTTTCTTGAATGCCTTCGAATGGATAATTTACAGAACAGTTTATAGAGGAGGGGTAGACAACTCACTGCATAAGTACTGTATGGGACAGAAAGCAATCACTATGCATGTCGATTCCAAAAACAGACACAGATGTTGCAATAGTAATTTTAGACGAGTTTACAAACTTTTATTCATTAGGGTACATTCACACACACCTTTAAACACGCTCCTGAAGGAGCAACCTATCACGTGCATCAGTTGACAATAACACTGGAACACAAAATGTCAAATCTACACAGTGGGAGCCCGCCTCGTTAGCGTAGATGGTAGCATTGTCTGCCTCACGTTCAAGAGGTCCCGAGATCGAATCTCGGTCAGAGTGAGTTACGTGGATAAGGTTTTTCTGGTGTTTTCCCTTATCCTTCAAGACGAATGTCGGGTAACTCTAAGCTCCTTGGACCCTGGACTCATTTGAGCATCATTTCACCCATTTCATTCACCGTCCGATATATGACTTAACGTTGGAGGACGTAAATTACACACACATACACAGTGGGACAAACTGTATTTAAATATTCAGTCAACACGTGTTTTCGTTGTACAGCCATGCCAAAAATGCTGAGAATTAGGTAGATTGTTTTCGCTTCTGTTACAAATTACGGCAGGATTTAACTCATACTGTAAATGTAATGGCGGGCGAGTTTTTTATTTGTGTTACAAGTACCAAAATGAGCTCGAAACACTGTATGAAGCTGTAAAAATCGTGTAAAGTTTCGAGGAGGTCTCAGGCCCGCGGTTGCTTACTCGGATAGCAAGTCGCCCTGTGTAGGCAGCGTAGGCTAAATGTTATTCAACACCTTGCAACTGCAAGTTTTGTTCAAATCCATCGTGATTAGCTGAAAAATTTCATTACCTTTTCTTTTACCTCTTGGGACTATAATCTGATATTATGATAGAAATAACATTTTTTCATAACATTATAGGTGTTTACAAAGTACAACAATGGTCATGCTTTCCACTGGCAGAGAGTTAATTTATAATTCGTAGTACATATTTTATTATGGTTGGTAGTGTCCTTGATCCATTCTACCAAGTTTCAAACATTTCACAAATGCAAAGGGAAAACATAAGATTTAACTATCAAACATAAACTTTTAGATTTAATGTTGTAGACCGGCCCCTAAAAATGAAAGCCAGCTGCGTAACAAGGTTTACAACACCAGATACGGTACGGATTATAAGGATCACAAAGTTTAAAATGACCCTTAGTTAAAGAAAGCCCTAATTTCCCTTTGAAGGACAAGAGCTTCTCCTGCCTGTCGAGAGGGGTGAGCTAGGCGCGCAACTAATCCCTGTATAGTCCAGCAACGCAAAGAACGTCCCTGGAAGGTATGTGCTGCCTTACACAGTGGGACAAGGACAGCGAATGTTTGTGACAGAAAACGCCTACTACACAAGGAGCAGACCGTTAAAACCATACACCCTATTCACTCTGTATACTAAAACCGGGAAAATTCATTCTCAAAAGTAGAAGCCGTCAGAATGTTTTTGAATGATCTGTAAGTGTACTGACATGGGGTGTCATAAACCTGTCCAGGGAGGGTGTGGGAACCTTCGCCAACCCCACTGCGTCTCAGGCCTCGGAGACTATCTCTCCTGTGGAGGACAGTAGATCCCTAATTATCGTATTGCCAGTTTTGTGTTTTTGGCTCACAAGGGAATCAATAGCAACAATAAATAATTAACTAAAATACAGACAATAAAGGCTTGGAGAATGAGAAAAAAAGAAAATCAAAACAATATGTCGTCGTTTCGAACCTAGCCTTTCCATCACCAAACATATTGCTGTAGCTAACTAACCCACTCATCCAGCTGTCACGTATTCTAGGTTGCTCTTTAGGAAAGCACTCGTTATCGCCTTGCTAATATTATATACATGAAAAACCGTCATTTATTTAAACTTTGCGCAGCCATTTTGTCCTCATTCAGGGCTGTAAGTATTAATGCTGGGTGCGATAATATTAATTAGAAGGTCAGAGCTGCAATAACTGCTTTTCTGGTCAAAGGGTCAGTGATCTCACCTTAAACTGAGGGTTGCATATGAAAGAATAAATAGGGGCAGATGACTCACCTGGTACATATATCTGTGTGTGAATCTTTTCCAAAAACTGCTCTTTTAATACAGAGATTCTCTAAATTTGTATGTCAGTAAACTTTGGATATCTAATTTCTGGGTGAAACACAAAATTTCCTCTGCATATGTAAGTATGCACTAAAGAAAGTAAGGATCTAACAGTGACTGCCCATTTAAGTTTATGAAAATTCAAACCATAGCAGCGAAATGGT
Source organism: Mantis religiosa (assembly GCA_030765055.1). Classification (NCBI taxonomy): domain Eukaryota; kingdom Metazoa; phylum Arthropoda; class Insecta; order Mantodea; family Mantidae; genus Mantis; species Mantis religiosa. Next base: position 758,131 of record JAUKNK010000123.1, read on the forward strand.
TAACTCCACAAAACAGAAGTATTTAATAAATCGTATGCTTTGACACTATCTGCATTTTTTGAGCATGAGTTTTGTATATCTCGGTTTACTCGTTGCGTAAAATTATTCGAAATGGAGAGGTCTTCAGAGACTATTTCCAAAAATTATAAATATGCATTGTATTCTCATGAAAACGCTTTAATGTTTTATCAAAAGTGTTAATTCATTTTTGAGGAAATCAAAATTTTTGGAAGTTTTTCTATGCAAAGGACAGTAGTTGCAACCTTGAATGATGCTGAACTTAAATACCTAGATTGTTTTTCAAAATTCTTCTCGCTTTTGAGTTGTTCTGTTAAGAGCAGACAAAATAAGAGAGAGAAGAAAAAAACACACCCGATCTGTTCCTATTTACGAGAGAAAGGAAAATTAAAACAGCGTTTAAATTAAAACGAGTCAAGCAAATGAGCAGCAAGTGTTCAACATCTCCAGAATTCCAATTCTCCACCTTCTTATATTTCTTTCATAAAACATAATTAATTTTACTGTCATTCACTTAATCTTGATGACGCCAATGTTGCTAATTTTGGCAGCCAGAAGGCAACATCCTTTATTTACAAGTAGGAAGCAGACTGATAAAATGATTAGCAGCTCAACTGTTTGAATCTTTATAGAATCGATACTCCCTGTAATTGGATATACACTTGTTGCATGTTATTGTTTAGTTCAGACATAACAATAGGGTGTATGGCGACACTTATTGTTTTGCTTTAACATGACAATGCATTTAGCTTTCAAATTTTAAACAGTGTTTAGCAATTGTTTAACAATTTAAGATACAAGATTAATGTCCCAGCGTATACAACTACGGTTTTCTGGTGGTTTCCCTCATTGCTGGTAAATACTGGACTATATATTTAATACAAACACCAAAAGTTACATTGTAAATTCTAAAACAATAGTAAAAATCTGATACCTTTCGCTCGAATGGCTTCCTCCACTCACTGTTGTACATATATTGCTACAGGTTACTATCTGCTTCATGTTAGTCCAGATAAACAATTGAAGTAATGGTTTTATTTCATATTTCTTTAAACGTAAAAAGGAAATAGGGGAATTCAATAGGCTCAAGCACAGTCAAGTCTTTTATAGTTGGTCACTACGTGACGGCTTTGAAATTCCATTCTCTTTTCATGACCAAGAAAAAAGGAAATAAATAAAGAAAATAAAAACAACTACGAATGAATGATTTTGCACTTAAAATACAAGCCATTGACAAGAATAACTTCGGACTTGGTTAACTAAAGAAGACGTAATTGACAGTAATAGTTTACTTTAAGATGTACATAATTTTGTCCCAATAATTTGTTTATCTCTTAAGGTTTGTCGGTTATGCAAAATCATTAAAAGTGAAGAGATCTTGAGAGATGATTATGCAGTTCATTAGATATGAAAATGTTATAAACACAAGTATGTTAAAACCATTTTTTTTAAAAAATAAGTGTTTTCGAAAATGTTTCATATGAAGAGTGGAATTTGGAAAGGCTGAAGATTTTTTGAAAATATTTTTGGGGTGACTTATACCTAATCCCTTCAGCTAGGTATTCACTACCACCTGACAATATGGTAGAAGGCTGAAACCTGTAAGCATAACTGTCCATCGCACACCGATCTACCAGGAATCTCCTGATAGGTCCGTCTCAGTGTAACATCTTAGTAAGGCAAAAGCGTTGGAAAAAAATAAATAAACAAAGTATCGATGCCTTGTGCCACGTTATTAAAAGTTTAAGTTTTAAACGCTTAGATAACTGTTAACGATTTATTCCCTAGGATTTACCAAAAATGTAAATTTAGACTATAAAGTCAAGTTAACGTGAAGTTAGTAAAAGTAGTTTACATATCACACCTATTTCACCAGAAACATTACTGCATAAAGAAGCTTAACTAACTAGTTTCACATATTGTTGCCTACTCAATTAAACTTTGAATAATACGTAAGGGATGTACAGTATAACATTCATAGATTGGATAAGGTATTTATTACCCCCCATGCATGCTCTTGAGGTTCTGGTAAACCCACGAAATGTTAGATCAACGACAAATTACTCTTATTTTTAGCATTTTCCAAAATATAACACCAAAAAGTACAAAATCACCAACCCCATACTATGCTTTATAGATGTTTGTTTAGGTTTTCATAATTTTTAAAGTTAGGTCTAAGGATTGATATGTTTTACCGTAAATATATTACAAAATAAATTAAAAGCTTATCTACAATTTTCTAGAAGTAACCTCCTTATTATGTATTAATGTTGTATAATTTTGTGAAACTAATATATCATAAGAAATAGATATACTCTGATTTTAAAACCCCAAAATTCATATAGATACAAAGTCAAAAATTTCACACCAGTAATTCTTTCCTAGATATTTTTGATATTTCATCTAGTCGATTGTTCCTTGTAGTCATCCACAAAAAATGTAAAAGTGACCATGTAACGACCCTATTTTTTAGGATTTGGGTATTAATTTTGGCTTCTTGTGTCGTCTTGGATCTATAAATAAATTCTCAATGGAATCAATAAAGTAAAAGTTTATCCCCATTAACGTGAAGTAGATAAAGAAAGATTTTGTTAGAACTATTTTTGAAGAGCAGGTAGAGAAAGTCTTTGAGTATGATATTTCACATTTTCTCTGGTTACAATTATTATTTAACAATAATTCCTGAGAGAACATTTCAAACACTAAAGCTGATAGTTTCTATAGTAGATTGTTATACAAAGCAAGTGTTTCTAATGTGCCAGCTTAGAAAACTCAGTGTCGCGTAAAGAGCGTCCTCTTCAGATATAGTTTAATAGAATTAAATGAAAATTTAAATAATTAGAAAATATATTGAAAATAACACTAACATATTATTTGTTTTCTTTCAGTATCCTGTACGCAGACATTGTTGGATTCACTGCTATTTCCTCAACGTATTCTGCTTCAGAATTAGTGAAAATACTCAATGAGCTTTTCGCTCGTTTTGACCGACTTTCAGAGGTGAGTGTGACATTCGCTTTCATTTTATCACTAAATGTATAAATTTAAGAGGGCGGGTCCAGAAATAACGCACACTGCCCACGCGCTTCTGTCACCATGGTAATGAATCACTTGCGTCATTGGCCAGCTTTGTAAAGGTTTAACAAAAACTGCCACGCATGAAAGTTAATGAACCGATGGATGAAAACTACCAAAATCACGCTAACTTTTATTAGAGTTTAAATTAACATACACTTGAGAACAGAAAAAGTAGGTGAAAAATGGAACAGGAGATTTACGTTTAAATTTACATAGCTCTGTCGTAATATGAGGATAGTTAACGTCGTGTCCAATAGTCTTCCATCTTCTCTATTGCATCTTTATAGGTAAGTTATTGGCAAGTTTCGTCTTCCCAGAGGACGGATGGAGTGTATACCAAAGAACTGTCTTGCTGTTCAGTACCAGTCAAGAGTAGCAGTCATGATAATTTTGGGTAATAAAGCTAATGATACAACAGCCAATTTTAACTACGATTTCTGATTATCAAGATCGCATTAGAGATTACGAAATTAATATTAACAACTTATATTGAGCCTCTTAGAACCACAAGGGCCTAAAGCACAACATCGTCGATTTTGATATTTTAGCATGTTTGCGTGCTCCTGACATTTGCTGCCTTGTGGCCAACTAGCTGTAGCTGTGCTTTAGGCCCTCTTCGATTTAATGAAATATTCATAAGAAACTGTCTCACCAGTTTTCCGGACATTCAGTTACATAAGGACCCAAAGCAAAAATTATAATTCTGTTGCCCTTTGCTGTTCAATTTTCATTAAATGTTGCCAGCATAATATTTATATCACGTTTACAAGTAGTACTTCGTAACAGGATTTTTTGTTCCATTTATACCACGCCTTTAACTGCAGGGAACGTCATATCGACGGTCTTAACTCGTAAACATTGGGTTGTGTACTTAGATCACGCACACATTCCCTCTCTCATTCATACTTCCAGACTCTGGGTAAGATGGGAAATCATCTTGGTTGGAGAGAAGTCCCTACCCCCAGCCGGGAATCGAACCCGAGATCCCTAGCACGGCAGGCAGGTGCTCTACCGACTGAGCTACGGGGCCAGGCAATAGGAATTTGTTGCATTAAAATTTTGATTTTAATAAACATCTATTTTACTCTAAGCTATGTTTTTATGCTTTGGGCCTTTATGGTTCTCAGCGCTTCAATTATTATTATTATTATTATTATTATTATTATTATTATTATTATTATTATTATTATTATTATTATTATTATTATTATTATTATTATTATTATTATTATTATTATTATTATTATTATTATTATTATTATTATTATTATTATTATTATTATTATTATTATTATTATTATTATTATTATTATTATTATTATTATTATTATTATTATTATTATTATTATTATTATTATTATTATTATTATTATTATTATTATTATTATTATTATTATTATTATTATTATTATTATTATTATTATTATTATTATTATTATTATTATTATTATTATTATTATTATTATTATTATTATTATTATTATTATTATTATTATTATTATTATTATTATTATTATTATTATTATTATTATTATTATTATTATTATTATTATTATTGTTATTACTATTATTATTGTTATTATTATTACTATTATTATTGTTATTATTATTATTATTATTATTATTATTATTATTATTATTATTATTATTATTATTATTATTATTATTATTATTATTATTATTATTATTATTATTATTATTATTATTATTATTATTATTATTATTATTATTATTATTATTATTATTATTATTATTATTATTATTATTATTATTATTATTATTACTATTATTATTATCATCATCATCATCTTCATCATCCATTATATTTATGAATTTACCCGCTTTTAAATTCTTTGTGACCAACGTGGTTATTCAAATTAATAAATTCTAGGAAATAATAGACTATTCCTTGATAATGCTTTCTTCAACGCAGTTCGGTTCAGCTTATGATATCCAATTAAGAAACTCTTGCGGTCTCAGTCGATTGTGTTTTAAAGAGTACTTCAAAAGAAGGTCTACCCATTACTTCAAAAGTCTATCTCCTGCTTTCTACACGGTGTCTAGTTTTATTCGTTATTTCCCGCGCTCCGATTGAACAAGAATGACGTCATTGTGATTAGTGAGTCTATCTTGAAGTCATAGCGCCCTCTACGGAGAAGAAGCGGCAATGTTTGCGGAACAGTGAGCAAATTATAGCGCTCTGGGATTGGTTGTGCTCGTAACTAATACAAACAGCTTCCCCTGGATATGAACACAGATCATCGCGTCTTCATGGTTGAGTGCTACTTTCGTGCCGGCATTAAAGTTGGTGCGACATACAAATATAATTTGAACCACTGCATTGAGTAGTTTATGCAACGATGTCCAGCATTGAGACAAGTTTCTCGGAGCGTAATGTTGTAATAGTGTACAGGTACCGTCAAATTGACATACTTTTGTTTGCAACATAAACGTCTAACGTTTTATCAGTATATGGTATAATTTTTTTTAATTTTCACGCTTAATTAAAATGCCTATTAATATTGGTATCCTTATGTCTATTAAATGCCAATAGGTGCATCAAATATTTCCAAGACACAGGATCAATTACTCGCAAAAAGAGAGACACTCGACGCTATAAAGTGATTGTTCCAAACTAGAAGCAATAAATAAGTTATGACAGAAAGGCCTCAAGCATACCTTCTCGCAATACAGATAGTGTTCAAGGGGAAGAGAGAAAGGAAATATAAGAAAATGGACACATAAGTCTATGTACTAGAGATATTTTCTTTTTAGACTTGGATGAAAGCTTTGTACATGTTATAACATTGACTTTTCATTCCTAGAACATGTTATATTAATTTTCTGGTTTGTAAAGAAGTTACACTGAAGAAACTGTGGGCGATTGAAAAGCACTGAGATTAAAATTGAAATAATTTTGCGCGGTAAAATCACAAATAAAGATGAACAACGTGTATAATTGGTTCACTAATTATGTTGAAAAGGGCTAGTCCGCCTCTAGGTGTTTACACCAGACAGAGTAATATTTTTAGAGAGACTATTTCTACTAGTGAATTTTCACACCAATATACCTAGTTTGATGTACTCGGATATTATACTGATGCTTACGGAAGAGAGAAAAGGAGGCGTTAACTTTTCTGAAACCAAGGATGCTGCGAGTAATATTGTAAGTGGACGATGAAGTTGAAAATGAATTATGCAGCCTGGTCTTGTCATTCTTCTCAAACTCTATCTGTATAAATTCCAGCCACTCAAATAATTATTGTAAAGTTCGTTAAGACATCCTAAAAGTTAGGTGGAATGTAATACTATCAACGAATTGTGTCAAGGTTTTGGTGGTAGAGTCGGATATTGTTTCAATATTAATAAAAGTGACGGTAAGAATCCAACAGGCCATTTGTTTATTCACTCTTTTCCTACCAGGAATACTGGTGTATGTATTGTTTAATATTTAATATTTTTATGTATTTAATAAATTTACAGGCATATAGATATAATAGGTAATTTCTCAACAACCATTTTACAACGCGATTCCATTTTATGAAGTTCGCAACATCCAGAAGCGCCTTCATCACTATACACCAGCTCGATGGTATAATAATGTTAGTCATCCTTCTTTTTACACCGAAATATTTTGACTGCTGAACCTTTTAATGATACCAGTAATACATTTCTGACCCACTTATCGTTCTAGGAGTAAAGTATGTAGTGATATTAATTAACCAGACAGTGCACATTTTTATTAACGTCCGCTAATGATTAGGTCATATCGGACGATGAATGAAATGGATAAATTTGTGTTCAAATGAGCCCAGGTTTCATATAGCTTACAGTTACCCAATATTCATCTTTTAGGATAAGGGATAACCCCGGAAAAGCCTTATCCAGATAACTCACCCTGACCAAGATTCGAGCTCGGAACCTGTTGAACTTGAGGCAGACACGCTACCACCTACCCTACAGAGGCGGGCACCTATGTTCCTCTCGTAATATATATAATAGGTGATATATTATTTATTGTACTTAAGTAAATGTTCATTTCTTTCCGAAGTCACCTCCAATACTTAAAAATATTTTACTCATTCTAAAGTATAAATTAGAATTGAGTACACCTTGACCTCAAGAGCTACATGCGTATAGGCCCATGTCTGCTAATGAATGAAGGTCTTTCAAGTACCACCTGTTCCTCCTCAACCTCTGCGTACACACACACACACACACACACACACACACACACACACACACACACACACACACACACACACACACACACACACACACACACACACACACACAGATGCTCTCTCTCTCTGTCCTCTCCCTTTTCTTATCACCTGTCTCTGTTCCAAAAATGTTCCTGTTTCTTCGATTTCTCTGTTTACTTTCCTATTCAGCATTTTATAGCCACCAGCTTTCCCGGCACTTCTCTTCTTGTTTCCAGATTCCACATCTTTACATTCAATTAAACAATGAGCAATACTCTCCTGCTCCCCAGACATAACATATCTCTAGTTCATTATCTCTCATTGCTTCTCAGTTCACAACCTTTAAGAGGTAATGTTCATGTCCTCATCCAAGCTAATCCTTCCCTCTCTTCTCTATTGCAAATATTTACATGTTCCTCATTATAATAGATTACTATAACTGGCTTTCCAGAAGCCTTATTTAACACAGAATATAGCATCGCTCATCGATACATTGATTTTACTAGAATTTATTTCAATCCGTAAGGGCTCAACATACAAGCAGATGCACGTACGGATGGATGGACAAATAGGCATGTGCTTTTATCTCATAGAGCTTGCAAGCTTTCAGTAACTCACATAAAGCCACAACTTAAAAGTAAATAAACGCAGAACATAATTTGTATATTTAGATGAAAGTTTTCTTAATGTTTCTTTTAAACTACTTAAAATAATTGCTTGTATATTTGATATTAACGGGTAATGAATTTAAGAGCTTCAAACTATAGATAAAAGGCGATCAATTAAATTCCGCCGTGTGATGTATTACTCGACAGAGCGTTGAGGCGTAGTAACCTTGAGGTGACCAGCGCTGTAATCGTCTCTTATCGGGTCTTTTTTTTTTCCTTTTTCCATTTATACCCCGCCTTTAACTGCTATGGTCATATCGGCGGCCGTTCTCCTTGGGAACATACTGAAGGTGTTAACTCGTTATCTTTAGTATTTTTTAATCATTAGATCACGCACACATTCACACTCTCATTCATACTTCCAGACTCTGGGGAAGATGAGGAATTATCTTGGTCGGAGAAAAATCCCCACCCCCCACCGCTGGGAATCGAACCCGGGACCCCTAGCATGGCAGGCAGGTGCTCTACCGACTGAGCTACGGGGCCAGCCTTATCGGGTCTTATGTGGCCAATTACAAGACTGAAATCTTAGTAAGTTGATGTACAGTAAGTTACGAAACACAAATAGAGCGATTGGAAGCTGCGTGTGTCTATATATGTTTTCTCGCGCCTGCCGATATATGACACATTGCTGTCCAGAAGATATGATTAAATCTGAACAGAGTATACATACTGTCACCCAATTATCGGAAGGCATGACCGACTGGAGCTGGGTAGGGGACAGGAGGCATTCAGGCCACGCCCACCCATTTATCTTGTGGCGCTCACATAGGGGATGGTTAGGAAAGTGTCACGAGGCACTGTACCGTCTGTTTCCCCTCCCCCTGACGTCTGGAAAAATCGGAATGATGTTCCGAGCCGCGATTCGAGATGCAGCAATCTGGCTATATAAGCGGCGCGTTAGACGACTCAGGCAGTTATTTGCGAGCAGCCGTGAGGAGCGCAGTGCTAGCGAACGGACTGTAAGACTGCGTACGTGTATCGGATGACTTTTTAGTCAGCTCTAGAGAGATTTGTACGTAATTATAAGTATTACGTGATCCTACTGTGATTTGCAAGTGAACCAGCTGTAATTCGGTGGAAATAAATAACATTTTGACTTTGTGCAACTGTACTTTTAATTTCACGAACCCACAAATTCAAAATACACTGGACTCACCGTGTATGTGCGATAAGCTGAGGTAAACATCTCTGTGTTGCGAATTTTTTCCGATACGCTTTCTCGCTTTGAAATGTAGTATAAGAAAGTTTTCTCATACGGTTATCACACTTATGTACAACAATATTTTAAGGAAATGTTCTTAATTAGTAAATACAAACTTCAATAATTTAGATATTCACTCGTAGGTAGTCAATATATTCAAACAAATAAAATATTTCTTGCATATTCTCTTCTTTTAATACTCGCAAGGCGTTCTATGATGATTTATTCAATAAATAATTTCTGAGGTATAAATCCTGAGCCATAGCATGAAACATGTGTCTTTCGAGATTCTACTTAGAGATTAATAATACAGAAGATAAGTATGTACTACCTCAACATTTAGAAGCTCTCTCAAAACCCACAATCGCTACCGACGAGTATTTATTTTTAATCAAATAAATACAATGGGGAAAGATATAGTCAGAGTGAAAAATTCAATACCATAGCCGGGGTTTGAAACACGGATCTTCCGATCTCCGTCCAGCTGCTCTTAACCATTGAGCTACCATGGTCAACATGCCAGCATGGCACTAAATTCCCCAAGTGACTCGTGTTTTTCCCGGTAAACCACTAGGAGTTCTCATAAACATGTGACGCAACTACCTTAATAGTGACTTACTGTGCTCTAAGTAGTTAAGGCCTGGGCTATATAGTTCAAACCATTATTAGGTCAATTATGTAAATTGGCCATTACTCAATTTTGGGAAATTGACCATAGTTTGAATTTTTCAGTCTGACTCTATCTTTCCATACTTCGGCCTACACTCGGCTAGTGTGAAAGGACAAGTAATTTCCATCAATATAATGGGGTTGTCAAACTAGAAGTTCTAAAAGGAATTCCTAAGATTTAAGTGTACCGAAGGCAACGCAGGTTCTGAGCAAATTGTGGATATATAATTGCTCAAGATTCCTTTGTTGATAGACATGAAAATGAAAAAAGTCAGATTTATTTAGACTCAGGTGAAGCATATTATGATTAAACCAGGTTTTGAAATCTGTCAGAATATATATATATATATAAATGTTACGTCCTCCGTCATATCGGACGGTGAATGAGATGGGTGAAATGATGCTCAAATGTGTCCAGGGTCCATGGAGCTTACAGCTATCTGACATTCGACTGTAAGGATAAGGGAAAACCCCGGAAAAACCTTATCCAGGTAACTCACCGTGACCTCTTGAACGTGAGGCAGACACGCTACCATCTACGCTACCGAGGCGGGCTACACACACACACACACACACACACACACACACACACACACACACACACACACACACACACAAACACACACACACACATTATATATATAGTTAACTCACCTTAACCGAGATTCCAACAACGGACTTCTTGAATGTGGGTCAGACACGCTGTAGTCTGTCTGAAATTAGAACATATTGTTAACATATGGAAGGAGAGAAGAAGAGAGACTGATATACTGTAACAAAACGCTCTTACTCAGCTGAGTATTATTTATTGGAGGGAAGTTCATTGTCTACAGTTGGGAAGCTACTCTATAAACACCCATGAACTTCCCTTCACCAGTTAGAGACCAAAAGGCGTTCCGTTACAGTTTGTCTGCCTCTCTCATTCTTTCCTTCCATGTGATTACAACAAAATTGTGCTAGTGTGAGATAGATTATAACCACCATACATAGACAAGCTAGAGTTCTTAAATAAAGCGAAGAAAAGCCACTTACTGCCAGGGCTTTTTTTTTTTGTATCTTACTGGCTTCTATAGTTCATCTGTCTTTGACAATCGTAGATTACATATCACTAATGCACGCTGAATGTTGATATGGATGATTCAAGCTCAGTTGTTTATTTTCATAGAATTGGTTAAGCGGAGTGTTTATAGCAGTCAAATTTATTTTGTATTGTCACAATTAAAAAAATAGCTGATGAATGTGGTTCATTGCCTGTTCGATTGTAGTTGTGTAAATTAGGGGTGAATATATGGATGGAATTTGCTCCTGTTTTATGCTATCACTGTTGATTTTGATGCAGGTGTGAACAATTCAGTTATTACGAACGTATTACATGGATCAATATGCAAATGTTTGATGGTCACGTTTGGAATACAATCAAGCTAAATGTGGAGTTACTTCTCTTTATATTATTTTCACGTCTCGTTCCCTTCCTGTCCCATTCACTCCCCTTCCACTTTCCCTCTTTTCTGATACTCCAACTTCCTCTCTTGCCTTAACTGCCCCTTTCCCTTGCGCCCTTTTCACCGAAATTCTACTCTCCATTTCTCTGCTGGCAAAACGAATTCCCTTCAACACAAACATGCCTTGAAGTAAACATTACATCTTCGTCTTTCTAAAAATTGCTTTAACAATAAAGATTAAAACGCTATGGTTTATATTAGCCTAAGTTATAATGATATTTAATTCTCTCGAAAGTGGTTCTTCTTCTTCTTCTTCTTCTTCTTCTTCTTCTTCTTCTTCTTCTTCTTCTTCTTCTTCTTCTTCTTCTTCTTCTTCTTCTTCTTCTTCTTCTTCTTCTTCTTCTTCTTCTTCTTCTTCTTCTTCTTCTTCTTCTTCTTCTTCTTCTTCTTCTTCTTCTTCTTCTTCTTCTTCTTCTTCTTCTTCTTCTTCTTCTTCTTCTTCTTCTTCTTCTTCTTCTTCTTCTTCTTCTTCTTCTTCTTCTTCTTCTTCTTCTTCTTCTTCTTCTTCTTCTTCTTCTTCTTCTTCTTCTTCTTCTTCTTCTTCTTCTTCTTCTTCTTCTTCTTCTTCTTCTTCTTCTTCTTCTTCTTCTTCTTCTTCTTCTTCTTCTTCTTCTTCTTCTTCTTCTTCTTCTTCTTCTTCTTCTTCTTCTTCTTCTTCTTCTTCTTCTTCTTCTTCTTCTTCTTCTTCTTCTTCTTCTTCTTCTTCTTCTTCTTCTTCTTCTTCTTCTTCTTCTTCTTCTTCTTCTTCTTCTTCTTCTTCTTCTTCTTCTTCTTCTTCTTCTTCATATTATTATTATTATTATTATTATTATTATTATTATTATTATTATTATTATTATTATTATTATTATTATTGTCATTACTACTAATTAGGAAACTACATTAGGGATACCCAACCATGACATTTTTAAAAATACAAATAATCAATAACATCAATAAATAATTATATCAATAGTAATGCAATAATATTCAAAAATAATCTAAAACTTACTGAAACGAATTGTGTGCACCCAATTACATGGATGCCTTAATAATTTTATTATTTTATTATTATAGTTAAGAATTATTCCACATAATGGAATTCTTTATAAAATATTTTATAGACAAACTTTTTAATAGTATGCTAATCAAATGTGGTAGAGATGAATGATTAATTTTCCAACTAACACCAGTTTTCAATTTCTTTGCTTGAAAAATTGCATGCGTGTTATTTGCAGTAAACAACTGATCATGCCAACAACAATTCATCCTGTTGTATACAAAGATGTGTACGTTTACTCACTTATCGTGAGAAACAATTTGAAAATCAGAACGTGCCGAGCAGTGAAACTCCGAGAAAGGAGTGTTAAGGAAATAAAACACTAAAAAATGCTTTCTGACCTAAAGCCAATTAAAAAACTTTTAGTGCTCCTTTCTGCAGCTAATGTTCTTAGTATTCAAATTGAACTCTTGAGTTCTTATTTATGGACACTGTGTTTTCATCGTTCCATTCTATATCTAAAAATTTCTGAGATCATTCTTCAATTTTAATTTTAATGTTGGTATAAGGTATACATTTTTGATGCAATTGTTTAGGAAGCGGGACTTATATGAAATCATTATATGACATACTTTAATATGTTGTGCAACTAAAACAACTGCATGGTAGTAAATAAAAATATTTTAGGCTTTAGTAACATTAAGACCTCTTTGCATGAATATTGTCAATTTTGTGGCATTGTTCATATATGGGCATCCTTAAGAAACGGACACAATATTGAAAAAACTGCATGTATTACCTGTTAAAATGTAAAATTTTTGTCGCGTTTTAGTTTCTCTTCTGCGTACTTAACAGTATATACAAAAAGTAGTGTATTTCACCCCAAAAGTTTGATATCGAGAATTCACCGGAATTGCAAGCTTTGAGACTTCCAATTTTCTTTTTAAGGAGTGTATATGTGAGTGCACGAACTCATCTATCTCTCTGTGAACATCATACCTCAAAATGCGAACTCTTTTTCTAAGGATACGATACAATTTTTTTAAAAAATATCGCCTATTGCAAACTACAATTGATATGAACAATGTTTCGAACACGTTTGATGATGCAGCGCTTCTCTCTCTCACAGATATCCCTATTCATTTAGCATTCCTTTTCAAAAATATCAGTCCAATATGAAGGCAACATGCTGTATACTCATGTCCATATTGCACTCTACCACTGACGGTATGACTTGTTTCCATGTGCAGAAAAATTCGAAGGATGCCCTCATGATACAGTCTTGTAAATTCTACAGAGTCGCTTGAGATCCAAGTGAAAAATACTAATGAGCTCAAGCTCACCTTATACAAACCACCGATTCAGCTGCCGAGTTTTATACAAATACCATAACCATACATCATTAGATGTGCATTTCTAGGTAACCCAAGATTCATCTTAAAGTGTGACGTCATAGATCGTAAAGAGCAGACACTCTTATATATAGCTCTACCAAAATTGTCGATGTCTGTATTGGGGTTGCGCTGAATAACAGTTTTGGTTCTATTTAAATATATGACTATATAGTAATTGTTAGCTCTTGCTATCCAACTTGGGTTTATTAGTCATATGAACATTCTAAATATAAGATTTTTTTTTAGGAAATCAAACTTCGAAAAGTATTTCTGTTAAAGGATAGTTAAATACTAAGTTTGATATTTACCAAGCGGGATGCATTAGGCGGTTTGTCTGTGGCTTGCAGTCAGGACGCCCGGCTTCACGACCTACCTCACCCATGGGTTTTTTGGGGGACTTTCCGCTCGCCATGCGAATGCTGGGTAGGTTAATTACATCCCCGAATTTCTTGTCCCTCAATTTCATATCCAATATCATTTCACATCACCTTTCATTTGGTGGTCTCTTTCAGGTAGAAGGGTCGACGGGTGTTTCGGCAATGCATCACAGGATGATATGCTCTGAGGAAACTACTTCCTCATCCGGTAAGTTGGTTTCCGGTCTCCAAACCGACCACTAGAACCAATACGGAACCGGCTGCTGTGGCCATTTCCGAATCACGGTAAAGAGAAATGCCCGTTGTCCTGGCCTACCGGGGGAGGTTTCTATTGAAGTAAAATTTAAGGACCCTGCCCTCTGCACTGTCGTGGCTCCTTGGGACATCCGCCCTCTCGCCTCGTCCTTCCTCCCGGGGATGCCCCACTTGGGGCCATAGGTACAATAGATCAAGACTGGTCGCAGTATTAAATCCTCTCCGTAGTAATTCTAATCTAACATAATTTTGGTTTTTGATTTATGCAGCTCATAGATATACTTATTCATGAAGTATCAAACATTTTCCTTAAATGCAAATGCCCGAAATGTTTGTTTCCGGTGAAATCTAGATATGAGTTTTTGGGCGCAGTGCAATAGCTCCCCTACTCACTTTACAAAGTACTGAAGGTAAAGCTGTATTTCCGGTGAAATCTGGATATTGAATTTTTTGTTCTGTCTACCAGAGGTATGTGGCGTAGAAAGTAATAAAAACCCAAGGCGCGTAAAACATTTCATTAAAACTCGACGCTTCCAACTGACACAAACTTTGAAGTTTGGGATCGGAAGTATTGACAAAGAATCCTAGCATTGTTTACCCTCCTTTGATCTCGGAAAATGAAAGCTTCCCTCTAAAATATTACTAGGAATCCTCTGAGACTGCTAAGAAGCAGCATGGGATAGAGAAACAAAGGTAGAGAAACTGAAAGGATTTCAAAACCTAGTTGGGACAGATTAGAATTAATTTAAACTGTATGTAGAAACAACGTTGTCGAAACGTTCGTTCACTGGGAGATATTTCCTTCCACCCTATGCCCTAAATGGACCTGTATCGATTGTACATGTTCGATATACTTTCGTTCTGAAACGTTTAACGCTAATAATTCATAAAAGCACTCTGCTGCAACGACCTTCACTCGGCTGAATGGAAGAGAATTTTCCCTTTCTGCTTCGTATCTATATAAAGCTGGCAAGCTCCAGGCACATTTCCATCAGCAAATTCAGTGTTGGCTGCAGCATGAAGCACATGAACACCCCAACCTTTTGCCGATTCATTGCTTTTTACTTGGACTAGGAAGCTAAAGAACTAAATTGCCTAAAAACATACGTATTATCTAACAATTTATACATTCAAATAATAATTATTTCTTCAGCACTTTTGGGAGCAATTGGTGGTTTACCACCATTTTTAGGATTTTTCCAAAAATGAATTACAATTCAATTCATAGCTCAAAATTTGATTATTTTTACTTCATCTATCTATCCTTTTTAAGGACCAAAATACCTAAAAATGAACCTAAAGTTTGGAAAAAAAAAGAAGACGTAAAAGTGATACCTAAAAATTAATAAATTAATTTTCATTGATATATTTAATGAACATGTTTGAAAGTACATATGCATCACATAGAGCATGAAAGACCAAGCAAAATGGCTCAGACGGTTTCGTCTGTGGCCCGCATTCGAAAGGCTCGGGTTCGATTCCCTTGGCTGGCCTACCTGACCCATGGGTATTTTCGGGGTTTTTCCGGGTCGCTAGGCGAATGCCGGGTAGGTTAATTACATCCCCCGAATTTCCTGCCTCTCCATTATCATTTAATATCATCGCACATTCTGTGGTCCCTTTCAGGGTAGAAGTATCGACGGGTGTCTCGGCGGTGCATGGCAGGATGATATCCTCTGAGGAAAATTACTTCCTCCTACAGTAGGTCGGTTGCCGGTCTTCGAATCTGCTGCTGGGACTGTTTCCCTACCAGTGGGGGAAATGTCTGTTGTCGTGGCCTACCGGGGAAGGTCTCTATCTTAGTAAAATGTGGGTACCCTGTCCTCTACATTGTCGTGGCTCCTTGGGACGGCCGACCTCTGTCTCCTCTCGCCTCATTCCTCCTCCCGAGATGCCGAGATGGGGGGGGGGCATAGATACAAATGTATCACCATAGTAAATCCCAAACCTAATCCTAATCCTAGAACGTGAAAAACTACATGTAAGAAGAAATGCTTCCCCTGATTCAGTAAACAGCAATGGACATTCTGGGCAAAGAAACTGAAATAGATATAATCAAATCATACTTGGCTTAATCACACTCGATTACAGAAAGCTTATCTCAGTTGGAGCTGCAGTATATCACAACAATCACCTCTAAATTCTTAGGTGTAAAGCATATTCTGTGTTCTGACAGCACGTTGTGAAAACGTTGAAGAACTTCTCTCCAAATCAACAGATGTCATTGGCACATACTTAAACCGAGTGGAAATTATGGCGGAAAATGACGAGAGATTTAGAGGTTTACTAGGCTCTCTGCTTATGCTAATGACTTGAATACAATAGAAAGGTGTTACCCGCTGTAACCAGTCCTATGAGTATTTATTAGTTATTAGAATTTACGCTAGCTTCTGTTGAACAAGAAACATATAGCCAAAGAGGTTAAAATGGCCAAAAAAATCTTTAAACAAATCATAAATACTATAAAAGTACATTAAATAAAACATAGCTAGAAAGGCAAAAAAGGACAAATAAAATCCTCCATTTGTGACCTATTGATCCATAATTAACTTATATTATGTTCGGCATCATCTTCAGACACCTGGAAAAAAATGATTTTTCTCAACTTCCTAGCTCTAGTTGTTTGTTTCTCAATTGCTTGCCTATAGTAAACAGAGAATCATCGAATTAGATACAAAGACTTCAGCGGAAACACGCGCTTTGAGACTCACTGGATAAAAAGAATAGGTCTGTGTCTATGTGTATGCGTGTGTGCGTGTGTATGTGTAAGGGCGCGCTACTTCTGTCTGTCCGTAAATAGCAAAACTCGAAACCTAACCACATTGGTATCCACAAGGTTTTGATACGAACACTTTTATTAAAATACCCCATCCCAATCTATCCCGGACTTGGAAATTTTTTCAAAGTTTTGATTTTCTAAAAGGCTGTTCCAACGATTGTTTTAAATGTTATATCTCTAATTTCATGGCAAATAAAATGCATCTCTTAAATATTCTGGGAATAACCCTTTAAGTTCTCTGCATTTTTGATAAAAGTTATTGCATAATTGTAATCCGCAAGAGATAGACACAAGTTTAGGACACGAAAATTTAGATCTCATTAAACGATACAACTTATCTCAAATAATTTATTTTGTATACAACCTATTTCCGAAATATTCCTTGTTATTGGTTGGCACTTCAAAATAGTTACACTTTTCTCAAATGGGAAGTTTAAAGATATTTACGCTTTGGGACAATTCTCTGAATAAAAATAAAGAAGTTTCAGAACAAGTTCCATCATGTGTGTGTTTGTTTGTGTGTGCGTGCGTGTGTGCGTGCGTGCGTGTGTGTGTGTGTGTGTGTGTGTGTGTGTGTGTGTGTGTGTGTGTGTGTGTGTGTGTGTGTGTGAACAGCACAACTCAAAAACGAAAAATATGTTAAATATCAAACTTAGTGTTCAGGTTTCATCTTCCATGGATGCGAAATTTATACTTTCAAAACATTACAAATTACACTTTACATGAAAGATGTTCGAAGATTTTGATCTCCTCTAAAAGGCTTTAATGATTTTGATTAAAATCTAAAATGTTATGCATTTTCATGGCAAATAAAGTGTAAATCTCAAATTTTCACTTAATAGCCTTTGAAGTTCTCTTCATTACCTATGCATGGCCTTCGCATAACCGGCAAAGCATTAGAAATTAACACAGTGTTACTGCTTAGCACCGTAAGGGGACTAGTTTGAACTCAAAATTTATATCAAATACTATTTTTGTGTAGTAAACCATTTCCTAGATATTCCTGGCTATTTATTTAAATTTTTCAATACTTATGTTTTCTCAAATGAAAAGTCGTTATTCACATTTTATAGTCTGGCTATAAAAACAGAATGGAAAAGCCACTGAGGTTAAATACCAAAATTGGTTTAAGTTCAGGTTCTTACAACGACGTGAAATGAATAAATTTGCACAGAAAGCTCCCCTCTTTCCAGACTATTCTTTACATGTAATAAATAATTTGTAAATATTCTGGTTTCCTGGGCAATAGCTCTAGTGCTTTTGAATAAGATACCGTAAGTTTAACTCATTTTCATGACAAATGAAACCTACCTGTATTCTGAATTTTCTGGTAATAGCCTCTGAAGTAATCTTCATGCAGAATTGCATTGTACAACAAGTAAACCGTAGGAGATGGATAATATTTTCGTTGTTAATGAACACAATACCTTGTTATTAATCTGAATCTTCAAATAATTAGACTTTTATCAAATGGGAAGTCGTTATTATTTTATTTTTCACGTGGTCATAGAAATCAAATGAAATTTTAAATCTATCACATAGGTACATGTCCTTCAATTTTTTCTGCCACTTTGTCTATTGTGTCCTGCAACGAGAGTTGAATATTTCAATTGAAAATTTATCTGGATAAACAAGAAGTAGATAGAATAAAAAAATTTTGTAGGAGCACTTTTTAGAAAAATGGGTAAAGATATTCATGTGAAATTACATTAAATTAAATAAAATTTATAAAATACTTGGGGCCAACCAAAATCAGCAGCAGTGTCCGTATAGAGATAGGGTAGCTGTAAATGGGTAGGTAGAAGTCAAAGCCAAAGGGCAGCCTACCTAAGGGAAGGCACACTAATACAAAACTAATTCAGCTAGGGAAGCTGTAAAGTGGCAGCTCCACCACCCAACTATATCTGCACAGACCTCGCAAAGTGGTCAGATCAAATTATGTCACTGGCAACGGAACTCGAAAGCCGGGGACATATGTTGACGGACAAGACACCAAAAGGTAAACGAATATTCAGTAAGTAAATCCAAAGCAAATGCATTTATAGGTAAATATTGGGTAAGAACTAAAAGTGTTTTAGAAAATAAAGTAGTGGCACAAGTAACAAACACACTTAAGTATTTAGGATGCGATATTAGGTATCAAAAAATTAACACAAAGAAAACAATATACAAATTCCAGGCTATATGTGGAGCCATTAAAGGAACTTTAGGCCGAAAAAAATATTTTAAACTTAAATTATACAAAACTTGGGCTGTTCCTTCCTTGCTGTATGGAAGTAAAAGTTCGGTAATTAAGTAAAAATATTGCAGTGGAATACAAGTAGTGGATATGATATTGTGACTTTGTGGGTTCGTGAAATGAAAAGTCCAATTGCACCACTCAAAAGTGTTCTTTATTTCCACCGACTTACAGTTAAACTCTTGCCAATTACACAGAATTACGTAATGCACACAATTACGGTTCACCAGTTCGTCCGTTACAATTTCACTTGCACTCGTAATTACGTACAATCTTCCGATGCTCTCACACAGTCTTCTCGTCGTACACTAGCACTGCATTCTTACACCAAGAACTCTGACTCACTGACTGACTCTCTGAAACCCTTTTTATAGGAATGTCACTGTTTTTCTAGAAGTCTCTGCTTTCCCGCCGATCACCACGAAAGTTCCGGAGGGCAGGAGAAGGGGAGAGAAGCGTCGAGGGACAAGTGACATTTCCCTAAATCACCCCTCAGTTAGTGACAGATTAATGGGCGGGGGGCGTGGCTCGGCTGCCTTGGTCCCTTCCAGCTGTGGCCGGTCGTACCTAACGCTAATTGGGTGACACTGCTCCCTCCTCAAAGCTGGTCGTCCCGAACAGCACCATCGTAGCGTGCCAGGCGGTCCAGGTGCACCACCAGCATCTGCTCGGAGTCTCAGCCAGTAGTAGCGCTGCCGTAGTTTGTGAATCGTTCGGTTCGCTCCCAGGTGTCCTCCTGAAGTACCGGCGTGCACTTCCTCCAAGACTTCCGGGACCTTACTCCGGGGAAGTACCAACTGTTCCCTCTGCGCCTTCCCATCGGGTGACTCCCATACCCGGAACAGCACGCCCTCTCTGGTCTTCAACGAGTCCCATTGGGCCCAGTACGACCTGTAGGTGGCGCTCCTCGGTGCGATGTCCTCCCAGGTTGGTCTCGTCCCTGCCTCCACTTCCCTCAAGAGTGGCCCCAAGTCTGCGTCCGCCAGCTGCTCCCTCCTCAGGCCTGCGCTATCCCAGCCTTCAGCAGGCACTGCCACAACTACTCGGACTGCTGCGGCACGCTCCTTCTCTTCCACTCTTGTGCACTGGCCGCACTCTTCTGGACAGGGTCTTCGGGACATGGCGTCAGCGTTACCGCGGCTCTTCCCTCTACGATGTTCCGAAGTGAAGTCGTACTCCTGCAGCCTCTGGACCCAACGTGCTGTCTGGCCTTCCAGGTTCTTAAAGCTCAATAGCCAGGTTAGGGCGGAATGGTCAGTTCTCAGGTGGAATGGCTGACCGTACAGGTACTTGTGGAAGTGCTCCAATGTCTTTACTACCACCAGTAACTCCCGTCGGGTGACGCAGTAGTTCTTCTCTGCCTTGGATAGCGTCTTGCTGTAATAGGCTATCACCCGCTCATGGCCGTCCTGGATCTGCGATAGGACACCTCCAATGCAATGGTCGCTAGCGTCGGTGTCCACCATGAAGGCGCCACCTGGTTGTGGGAGACCCAAAATTGGAGCACTGCACAGGGTTTCCTTCAGGTGCTGGAAAGCGTCTTCGGCGTCCTCCGTCCACACATAAGGTCGGTGTTCCTCTGTCAGGCGGGTGAGGGGTTTGGCGATGTTGTCGGCCTTTTCCTCTAAATCATTAAGGCGGTCGTCTACTTGACCCATCCGCTTGCCCAGATTCGTGACGTCATCCCTCACGCCGGCCAACCGTTCCTCAAATTTGGCGGCGAGGACCTCGTTCGCCTCCTTCATTTCCGTGGCCACACTGTCGTTCGCTGCCCTGATTTCTGTGGTTAACTCGGCCTTCATTTCTTCCATCTTCTCGGTGATGTTGTCGTTGGCCGTCTTCATTTGTTTCAGTTCCGCGGCCAGGTTGTTATTTGTAGTCTCCAGCTTCGCGGCCAGGTTGTTATTTGCCGCTTCTGTTTTTGCAGCGAGGTTTTCATTTGCCGTCTTCATTTCCGAGGTCAGTTCGGCCTTCATTTCCATCATCTTCTCCAAAATCTTTTCCAATGCCGCGTCCATGGTTGTAATGTTCGGTGATGTTGTTATCCTACTCCTGACACCAGTGTGACTTTGTGGGTTCGTGAAATGAAAAGTCCAATTGCACCACTCAAAAGTGTTCTTTATTTCCACCGACTTACAGTTAAACTCTTGCCAATTACACAGAATTACGTAATGCACACAATTACGGTTCACCAGTTCGTCCGTTACAATTTCACTTGCACTCGTAATTATGTACAATCTTCCGATGCTCTCACACAGTCTTCTCGTCGTACACTAGCACTGCATTCTTACACCAAGAACTCTGACTCACTGACTCTCTGAAACCCTTTTTATAGGAATGTCACTGTTTTTCTAGAAGTCTCTGGTTTCCCGCCGATCACCACGAAAGTTCCGGAGGGCAGGAGAAGGGGAGAGAAGCGTCGAGGGACAAGTGACATTTCCCTAAATCACCCCTCAGTTAGTGACAGATTAATGGGCGGGGGGCGTGGCTCAGCTGCCTCGGTCCCTTCCAGCTGTGGCCGGTCGTACCTTACGCTAATTGGATGACAATATTTCTGCGGAATGTGAAAGGATGCACAAAAGGAGAATACGAAATGAGCAACTAAGAGAAGAATTAAACATATATACATATGGAGATAAAACCGAAACAAACAACAAGAAATGGACAGAATACTCAGTGAGAATGAGTGAAGAAAGGATACCTAGGAGAACTATTCTATATAACCCAAGAGGAACACGAGATTTTGGATGACCTCGCAGAAGATGGATTCCACTGATGAGTTCGCCGGTACGTACTTCAGAGCCTAAACCATGTAGAAGAAGAGAATGTATAATCTGCATAACCTAACATAACCACGAGGGTGTCTCTGTTGTATGGTAACCTCGCGGCCATTTTCCTTCGCTGTACCTTCGCGCTTCCCGGGACTTCAGAGCGGCAGTTCCAGCTCGAAGGGGCATTACTGTTATTGTTGCGTTACGTCCAGTCAGTCAGGTGCTTCTGTCGCTACAGTAAACATGGTGAATCACTTATCTGTGAAAGAACATGTGTTTATTTGCAAAGTTTATCTTAAACACGAATCTGCTCGTTGTATGCAAAAGGAGTGTGTTGAAAGGTTTCCAAACTCTACTACCTGCAAGAAAACCTATACATGTAATCGAGAATAGATTTGAATATTCGGATTCGATATTAAAAACAGTATCATAAAGAAATGCTGCACGTCCATTAAAACTGCAACAAGTGAACAACGTAGTTCTTTCTGATCCACAGAAAGTGGTGCCATTGATTCACAGCTTTTGTTTTCCTCCGTTGAATCTTGAAGTTTAGAAAACACTGTTAATGCATGAAAAGCCTCACAATGACTTTAAAAGTACAGTACTGCACTAATAAGAGGACCCAGTTTCTTTACTGAAACCATTAATAGGGAGCAAAATCGGAGACTAATTCTAAAACAATTTTTCAATTGCTTGTCAGAAAAAGGAAGTTCTTATTTTTGCTTCCAACAAGATTCTGCAAAGCACATACACTTGTCAAAACGATTAAATGAAACTAGAGAAACATTTCATGGCAGAATTATAACTATTAGTTTGTACCCTCCTCGTTTCCTTGACCTGACCAATTGAGATTTTTATTTTTGGAATACTTCCAAAGGGACAGGATTTTTAACCCTCTCACAGTACAGGAACTTAATGACAATATTACAGAAGAAATCGCAAGGATTTCCGCTGCTGAGCCTAGGTGAGTGAGCGAGGACATTATTACGAGTTATAATGCCTTTTGGGAGCAGAAGGGCAATATTTCCACCATCTACTATAAAGATTGTAATTTCACCTCTGTTGGCAACATTTTCCTGGGGACTCTTGCCCGCGAATCGTTAACTACATTATAGTGTCCCCATACGTTGTTGTCCACATTGTGGCAGTAAATAGTTTTTTTTTACTTTATGCACTTGTCTAGAGTAATACAGGAATATAACATTCCATCCAAAATGCCGATATCGATACTTCAGGAAACACAACTTTGACGAGGTATAATTTTGAAGAAAAAGAAAAGCATTTTTAGAAATATGTACTTGTGTAAATATTTGACTGGGCATTGGTGAACAGCCTAAAACAAAATGTTCGGTAAATACGAAGCTTAATGTTTAACTTCATTCTTTTGCTAAAATGTAATTGAAAGTTTTTCACAAAAATCTCCTACCCGAAATAGGTCTAGAAATATTTTCAGTATCTTATAGTTTATCAAAAATATGTTTAAAACTGTTATTTAATATATTTAGGATAATTATTTACTTGGTACATGAAATCAATATCTTTTATTTTGGTCCTCTTCATTCTGAAGGAATTTTCTATAACGAGCAAGTCAACAGATGCGGACCAGAACAAAAAAAAAATTTAGATCGCTTTGAAACACACAATCCATTTCAAAGAACTTGTGTGTGTGTGTGTGTGTGTGTGTGTGTGTGTGTGTGTGTGTGTGTGTGTGTGTGTGTGTGTGTGTGTGTGTGTGTGTGTGTGTGTATGTGTGTGTATGTGTGTGTGGTGTCAGTCATTGAGAAGATACGCATTGTGGATTTTCTAATGATTTGTAATTTTTTTAAAGTGTTGTCGCTATTCACCTGTTTTTTAAGATTCGATATAAAGGCTATGGAATTTAAATACTAAAACATGGAATATCTCACTTTTAAAATATGAATCGATTTCCTTGTATCTACAACAAAATGTGTAAACAAATCCATTACTTAGGCTGCGCTGTGGCTCAGTGGTTAGACCGCTTGTCTCTCACCAAGGCGGCCCGGGTTCGATCCCAGGCGTCCGCAAAGTGAGATTTGTGGTGGACAACACGGCGCTGGGGGGGTTTTCTCCGGGATCTCCGGTTTCCCCCGCCATCTCATTCCACCGGTGCTCCATCTTCATCTCATGTATCATCAGTGTCATCGACTGCGGTGCCATATGTAGTAAAAGCGGGCGTTAAACACTACACATTTTAAATCCATTACTTAAAAGATTGCACCGCCTACACACTGTTCTTTTTACTTCGTTCATAATTACGAAACAGACATTATTCACCCACAGCAAGTGCCCAGAATAACACAAAAAATATAATTTAGAAAATATATTTCTCTATCATGCCCATTGCATGTTTTAACCAATAATCGGCTCAGAAACACATTATCATATATTTACAAGTAGTGTTGAAATTAGTAGTTAGGTTAAAAAAATTCGGCTAATATTTATGAATCCATAAAGACAGCTGACCTAGAAATGACGAGCTGGAACAAAAGTATGCCGCCAGAAATATGAAAGCCAGAACTGACTGTATTATGTGTAAAGGTATGAAAGCGTTCCGTGCACATCAACGAATCTGGCGCAAGGTTTACATCAACTAAAATGAAATAGTTAAAAAGTACAAATAAACGGCTGTGTGTAGAGAAAAACTCAACATACCCAATTTCTAAAATGTTCATTGAAATGAAAAATGTTTATCAGTGCGTTAAAACACGACTCTCCCAACAACAACAACAACAACAACAACAACAACAACAACAACAACAACAACAACAACAACAACAACAACAACTTTTCTGGTAAAACATGATAAAACCATTCTACTCTAGATATTCTGCAGAATAAATGTTCAGATTAAAGCATTTAGAACAATGCTGTACTCATGCGAAGACAGAACAAAATTCGATATAGCATGTTATTCAATTACAGATCCCATTCTCTGTTTCTCAGTCGCAGTTTAACGAGAAGCTGGGACAGGATTTATCCCGCATGTTTGAATACTCCTGCAGAACTACATTGTGATTTCCTCCTCGAATTCTATTACTCTCCTCTCATTTACGGAGATATTCGTCTGAATTTCCATTTCCATAGAGATGGAATGAGTACGAAGTTGGTTTACAGTGCACCGTTTTTTGGCAGCTGAATTTAGACTTTGTTTATAACAAGGAAATTGTATAAACCAAGGAAGTTATCCCCGTGGAAACAATAGAAACCTGCTATTGCGTTACATTCATATAACATCTGCATAGCATTATTGAACCGCTTCCTATTGATAATCGATGTAAAACTTTGCAGAAATAGTCACATTACACGATTTCTTTAAGCCATCTATTAGAGAGATACAGGAAGCCAAATCTGTATTCAGACCTTTAAAACCGGCCCTCCATATCTTGGAATTAAAATTCTATTTTCTTCTATGACATCAAGAAAAACAAATGAATGACTACAGCCCTTTAAAAACTGACCACAATATTGAAAGATGCAAAGCAATTGGAGCGAATATTTTGCAAATGGATGCTTATAATAAGGATACCTATTTAAGGATTATTTGAATTCCTGAACTAATAAAGCCATCTTTTTAAGATATATACCACAGATATAACTTAGTGCAAATATGATACATATGATTTTATCAGTTTTACTTTGATAGTTTGGAAAATATGGTCCAATTTATTTATTTTTGGTTACGTTACCTAAAAGGTCCCTGTGACAAAATAACCTAATTTTTGGTCTAATATTTTAACAACAGGTTCCCAATACATCCATTTTTTGAATTTCCCTAGGTTTTTCTGTGTCTCAATAACTTAAGGCTCCAGAAATTTTTAAAACTATGAATATGGCTTTTTTGCCCAAAATTTGAAATGTTTGTCTTTTGAAATAAAGAAAGTGTGCTTAAAATGCATCTCAGAATAAAACCCAGGGCTATTTCTATTTACTGTGTCTCTATAAATGTGTGTAGCATGTTTCATTAGTCTAACACTAAAAGTGCGACGCAAGCAGCATCTTAAGTGATGAAAAATGCTGAAATTTTCAGTAGCCAGAAAGCAAGGATAAAGAATTAGAATTAATATCTAACACTAGCATTCACGTAACTTTCTAACTAGATTAGAGTATTTAAAAATGGCTTGCGGATGCTATCTAAGCATTCTTTGGATTCAGGAAGGCCTATACTATTTTATAGACTAAAAAGAGGAAAAGCTAAATTTTTGAAAATATTCATGAAACTTTAGTCATACATATCTTTAAACAGTTCTGTATTTTATAGGTGTTTTTATAGTTTTTGCAGATAAAAATAATTTCATAATAATTACATCACACACTATTACCTGAAAATTCAATATATACAGTTTATTTGTCATGAAAAAAGAAAACACTTTGCTTACAAACGCTTGCTTTAGGATTGTTTGTCAACGTTTTTATAACCGGGACCACACTAACCGTCAAGAATGAATCGCAGGCGTATCCACCTAAATTTAAGATGGCAACAATAATCTCACAGCACGTGGTGGAAAATATGACATTGGTTTTCAAACATAGTATTGGAAAAATCTACAGCTTGAGACAGTAACTTCAGATTGATGAGCCCGAGCTAGTTAGTATTGTTAACGTCAAACATCAATATTCATAGTAATTCATATTTGTATATAAATTTTACAACAATTGTATAATTTAAGAAGGGTGATTCAGCAATATTGAGTTTGTCTCTACAATGTCATGAATAAGGATGCAGTAAATTATTTTCAATATAAATATTTTAATGCAATATTAAGAGAGTGTAAGAAATCTAAAAGTTTGTACTTCCAGAGGCACAAAGTTCATTGTACCATCTTTTTGTATCTTCGAAGTTACTGTTTGCCTCATTTGATTGTGGAACTGTTACATCACGACGTCGTTCGTCGTCACCGGTAAAAAAGAATTCATAATTTAATGCTATCGCAAGGGAAAATCCTCGGTCAGTAATAAAATCAAATGTTGGGGATGAAGTCTAACCAATTAGATTAAGGAATACAGGCATGTGTTAGGAAGCGCACTGCACAGAGCGAGAAGCTGACCGATGAGAAATTATTGAGTTACAGGACCAAGCGACTATAAATGTAGCGACGCACGTGGAAATTGAAAACTCTCTGACATGACAGGCAGGAAACATGTTGCCAGGTGAATAAAAAAATTGCCAAGCAAAAATCTCGAGATGCTTAAATATATCAATAGGCTTATAGGGGTTTCGGGAATATTACAAACCACGTCTTTAATAACAACCGTTCTCAGGTGATAATGACAGTTCTTAAACTGCAATGGGCAATTTTTGTGAACTACCTGAAGTTAAGAATATAAAAAGAGTGTTTTTTCTGAAGATGGAACTTTGTATTATTCGTGGTCCGTTATAACGACCCTGAGACTAAAGTTTCCTTTTGCGAGGAAACAGCTAAACGAAACAGCTAGATGATGACAGACAACTGCACAGAACACAAAAGCAGAGAAATCGACTTTGGTGAATGCAACCAGCTAAGCCACTGACGTAGAGAGCGAGGCTCTCGCACCCAAACAGCGCAAATCATGTGAGACGATATACGCCTTCAACTTATGCATTAATAACTCATGTTAACAAAACATCTGTAGGCAACATATGTATTTTACATGAGCATTAGTGCACATTCAATGGTAACAATGAAACTGACTTTTCTGAACTTTAATTGCAGTCAATTTATAGATATTAATTGTTCTTTCACACTAGCCGTGTGTAGGACGCACTATGAAAGGGTAGAGCCAGACTGAAAAACTCAATGCCATAGCCGGGATTTGAACCACGGATCTTCTGGTTGCCGTCTAGCAGCTCTAACCCTTGAGCTACTATTGTCAACGTGCCGACAGGACAAAATTCTCCAACTGACTCGTATTTTGTCCCACACACGGCTAGTGTGAAAGAACAATTAATTTTCATTAATTGTACCTAATGGTGGTCCGAACTATAAAGCCCGGACCTTAGAGTACTTACAGCATAGTAAGTCGCCATTAAGGTAGTTGTCTTATGTGTCTATGAGAACTCCTAGTAGTTTACCGGGAAAAATACGAGTCAGTTGAAAAATTTAATGCCGTGTTGCCACGTTGGCCATAGTAGCTCAATGGTTAGAGCGGCTGGTCGGCAACCAGAAGATCCCAGGTTCACATCCCGGCTATGACATTGAATTTTTCAGTCTGGCTCTACCGTTTCATAATTTATAGGTATTTCTACTTTTGTACTATTTCCATCTAAACAGAATCTAAACGTTCCTCATTTAACGGTAGACCTGTATTTTGAATTTACGAATTTCACTTCAGAAAATACCTTTTCATAGATATCTACATGACAATGTGAACACTCATATTATTCATGCAAAGGATTTCAAATTAAGAAATACATAATTCGGTAAACATTTGTAAAAACATAATTCATTTCTAATTTTCTTGCATTTGTCCTTCAGTAGATCATTTCTGTGTATACCAATTAAAATTCAGGCTACTTAATTTTATTTAGTGGTTTGAAATTCATGAATAAATTAATATGATTCAGCAGCACACGCGTTTCAAACTATGTAGAAATTTTGAAGTTGACGAATTAAGCAAAATCAACTTGCAAGTCATAGGTATATTAATACAAATGTGTTTTAAAACAATTGAATCGTAATTGAATAACAGAGATGCAAAGCTGGTGTAAAATGTGTGACTATACAAATAATAAGAAAACGAAGGTCTGCCTTTGTGTAATGAATTCAGAAGGTTCTGACTTAAAATTCTGTATACCTGAGTATATATGAGATAATTTGTGATTTCTCTATAGTAATAAAATAAACAGAAATGGATAGTGGATATGGATGTGCAACTAGGCCACGTGTGCGGCATCACATGACTAATTGTAATGGCGTGCTATAGAATAGAATTTTAAAAAACACTAAAGATAACCTTACGATGGAATCAATAGCATCAGACTAGTGAAATAATAATGCGTGGCTTGGGCAATTTACTGGCATTGATGTGACATAACCTTTCCCGAGCTATCCGCTATTAATGCTTCCATTTGTTCAATGTTTTAATTCTCTTTTAAGGTGCTGTCAATACTCGACTGTTTTTCGTGATTTCAAGGGAAGAGAATGAAATTTTAATGACAGCATATAGCGTCTGGTTCCTAGAAATTTTATTATTCCTGTTCGCTTTAAATTTATTAGGAAACGTGCGGTGTAGCTATTTATGCAAAGGCATGTCTCAAAATTAAGTAGATGGACAAAGCAAACCTTCGTGAGGCTAGTAATGGGTCTGTGTGTAATATTTATTAAGTCTAAGCTCGAGTTACGTAAGTGTTTGCCCTAGTATTGACTCTAGCCATTCACCAGATAATACACTAACCTCTTACAAGTACAAAATCGCTTTCAACAGAATTTCATCACTTGCAGACTAAAACTGTGCTGTTCACAGACCATTTCCATTTATTTTTAACCTTCCATAGGAATGTTTCCACAATTTTCAGTTCTGATTGGTCTTTAAACATTTTTCTCACTGTCAACTCTTCGTTTCTATTTAACCATTTTATCCTCAGATTTATTCCACTTAAACTTATTTACTTGACTATCTCTACTACAGTAATCATATTATCCAGTTCCCCTACATTAATATAACCCCTTATTAATTCCAATCTACTTCTAAAAGTACCTTGTATTCCATGTAACTTTGAAAAGTGATTAATCCATGCACTACGAATGATAGCAGCCTTCTCTTGAAAAATTGCTGATCGCCTTCCACACCATTTCTAATTAGCTCATCAGTAATCTCAGCCTGACGTTCAGTACATTCATTTCGCTTTCTCTCTATTAATCTCCTATATTCATTTCTTAAATACGATGCACTTAACCTATCTTCCTCCCTGCTTACTCCTCTCCATCTTATTACATTTCTCTTATCATTTCTCTAACTCCATGACACTGATTAACAAACCATTTCTTGTATAGAAAATGAGTAGTTGTCAAACATTTTTATGATTACTCACTCAGATGAGATGTTCTTCATATCCCCAAAAGCGCTTTTCGATCAGGTTTTGACCATCTTCATTGTGTGTTGACCAGCTACTTTCTTTTGTTGCTTCTTGTTCTCTGTGTAGAGTCTGTTTAGTTAACTCGTGTGCACGTCGGCCGACTCCTTTGACGAACCCTTATAATCGTTTTACAACCCCGGCCCTGCTTCTCCCAGTCCATTCTGCAACGTTGCCACCTTTCTCGATACGTCATGGGTATCGTACGAGGTTTCGTCTAAATAAATTATCTTATGTCCATTACTGCGAAACTTCCTTAGTTTTATATATAGCCAAGTTAAAATTCTACTGGATTCCACAATAACCCTTAACTTATTCAAAGTGCGGTATTTGAAACCCAGCTCCTTTAGGAGACAGCGCAAAGTGCAGTGCCCATAAGGAAAATTACAAATTTCTTACAAATGTGCAACCAATTCGTCTAAGGTGGGCGTTCTCCCTTTTGTAAACAATCTATAAATTTCTCGACGAATTAAATCGCATGTGAAATTATCGACTTTAGAGAAACGTTTCCTTCTGTTTTCACACTTATTGGCGTCTTTGGTATTCCTTTCGTCACAACATTTCTTACTGTATTTCTGTGAATACCCAGAATTTATCATCAGGTTCATTGCACGACCCCTTACCAAGGTTATTTGTCAGCACATATTTATATGTGTTCAAAACAAGCGCTTGAATTTGCTTAGAAACAGTTCTCGTTATAACTTTGTTTTACGAGGCTTTTCCAGTAACATAACTCGGCCCAGTTATTCACACTATTATCATCACTTTGATTATTTTCACTTCACTGAAAGTAATCTACTACTTCATTTGCATTTACCACTGCATTTCCCTCCCACGGTCTCCACATCGTGGCACACAACGAATTTCTGCACCTAATGAAACAGATCAACTGGAAGTTGGAACTTTGGCAACTGAGACTCCACGTGGAGTAGACATGCGACTGTCACTTCGAGAAAATCAGGGTTGCCATTGGTCCTCAACGACAGTTTTGCATTTCTGATAGATTTATGACGGTCATTAGTAGGCGGGAGGGTAGTTTCCTTTGAGTGGCTAACTGCACTCGCGTTCACTAGGCAGACTTTAACTATGAATCATATTGCTCCCAGCACATTTTAACAAGAACTTACATCAACAGATATCCTCCCTCATAAGGATCATTCCATGCACAAATTTTTCCTATAGTTGAAGCTCGTGTGTCACAAAATTCTTTAAAAGTATCTGGAACTCATTTGAATATTTGAAACTAACCAACATTTATGGTAGTGTCGCTCCTAGCTTCTTCATTTATACACTTTTGATTTTCCCATAACATCAGCGATTGAAAATATGTACGTAAGACTAGTATATATCTACTAATAAACTATAGAGGATAGGAGAGGTCACCAGAATACTCCTTATATCGCTTGAGTATAATTGTTTTCGAATAATTCAGGATGTTTTCTTGTGAGAGTAATACCTGAAGCTAATGAGACCGCTACTTTATCACGAAATCTTATTACTTTATCTACCGCGTAGGTTAAGGTGGCGCAATTGTTTTTAACGAGTTTTGTATTGTCATAAATGCACAAATCATTTAAACATCGATTCTAGAACCCAATTTGCACGTTCTAGAAGATACTTTACTTGAATAATAATTGAAAAGTTTTATGATTATACTAAACAAGTATGGAAATAAATTTTGTGAGAATGGCTCCTAAATGTATGAGAGATTCCTTAGCCCATGATAGTGCTTTAAGGAATAGTAAAATATTTTCAGTGATAGCCGCTACATGCTGGCATTAAAATTCCGTTTCTTTTACATGAAAAAGGGATAAAAAGGCGAATGACTTCCTAACTGGGAAAACTATAGTTTTTTAAAACTCAATACAGTGATAAGAATTATCTGGAAATCCGTAGCTCCATAAAATAATTGACATAACTTTACTCCTTAAAAATATCTACATCCTGAGTGCAGCAAATATTTTGTCTAACTCTTATGGCCTACCAGTTAAGGAAAGGTCACAGTACGGGATGGCCCAGGCGGTTTCATTTGTGGCCCGCATTCGGGAGGTTTGGGTTCGACTCCCGCAGCAAACCTACCTGAACCATAGGTTTTCTCAGCGGTTTTCCTGTGTAGCCAGGTGAATACTGGGTAGGTTAATTACAGCCCCCGAATTTCCAGTCTCTTCATTTCTTCTCCATTATCATTTCATATGATCTGTTATCTAGTGGTCTCTTTGAAAGTAGAAGTGTCGGCGGGTGTCTCGGTGCTGTATGACAGGATAATATGCTCTGAGTGAGCCACTTCCTTCTCTGGTAGGTCGGTTTCCATTTAAGTAAAAATGTAAGTACCCTGCCCTCTGCACTGTTGTGGCTCCTTGAAACGGCCATCCTCTGTCTCCTCTCGCCTCATCCGTCCTTCCAGGGATGCCCCACTTTTGGACATAGGTACAATAGATTAAGACTGGTCGCAGTGCCGAATTCCCTCCATAGTAATGCTAATCCTATAAAAAAGCCATTCAAAATGGAAAAAAATACTTCAGAATGCTATTTCCAGAAATCTCAGGTTATTTGTCAAAAGTATGTTAATATCTTATGATAGTTTTTGATTAAATTAGATCTTTAATGAGAAAGTGAAACATTTTAAAAGTGTTCCAAGTGTAAAAGGTTTGGAATAAAAGAATTTTCTAAAAAATCTTCGTGTCTCACTCTTCCGGGGAAATCTCGGTGTGTAGATTTTCGGTAGAATACAATATTTTCTTTGATTAATTTAAATACATGTGACTGCATTGCGTATGTGGGCGTGAGGTCATCAGTCGGGTTAGGAGGCTCTGGCCTGCTTGCGGGCTTTTACGCCATGGAATACGTTGCATACATAGTGAGGAAAGCAAAAATGTAATTTTATATTTGGATTCAGAGGTCCTCAAAACATTTATTTATCTCGAAAAGTCGCTATAAAATTTTTAGATGAAACGCAATACCTTTTCTACCTTCGATATCCGTGGTAAGGTATCAGTGTGTCACATTTTGTTTTCAATATTCTTCGCTCTTAACCATGTTGTCTAACTAAATATTTGCTCGCAGAAATGTGTGCCGCAAAGCTTTAGAAATGTTTACTTCAGAAAGCTGCAAGGCAAACATCTTGGGCGATGTTTTCTAGCGACTTTGATCCATATACACACACGCTCGCGCGCTGATTATTATTACAATGTAAACTTTAAACTGTCAATAAACATGCAAATTTAGCAGAATGTAGTGATAAAAAAAGATAATTGGTTATTCAATGTGTTACTCTCAAACTAAGAAATTGCAGTAGGATAAGGATTTTCTTTGATAATAAGTGCTACTCTGCCGTTCATGAAACCATGGTGGAGAGTTAAATGTCCTGTATTCATTGCTGATAACAACCTAACCTACCTGTATGGTTTGCCTAATTTACTACGGATATATTTATGAATTTTTATTGTATTTATTATTAGACATGAAATACAGTAAAACCTCTCTAAAACGGAACACGGTCGTTGTGGCATTTATTTTCCTTTTACACGGGTTTGCGTTTTATAGCGGATTGTGTTTCAATACAAAGGAATTGCAGAAGCTATTAGTCGTACAGGTTTACCTGAAATAATAATATAAAGTGAGGTATAAGTAAAGCTGGGCTAATATATATTATGTGCCATATTTTTAACTTACGTGCAATAATTGCCTAGTTTCTCTGTCTGTTTTCAATTTACCCCTTACATCTACAACTGCATATCAACATCATTTGCTTCACCACACACAGTATTCAAAACAATGTTATGACGATGTTTGAAACTCTCAAGGCATCCATTTGAAGCTCTGAAATTGTCTTGGTCTAATTTTATTTCTGTCTCTAAAGCTTGAGTCTGAAGCAATGGTCAAGACATGAGAATTACTTTGGCGCGCGCACTAACAAAGCTCTTGAAGCACGATTTAACTCGTCATACTCAGTAGATTTTGTGATGCGTTTCACGTGCCCTACTGTTTCCTTTAACCACTCGCGTTTAATTGTTATTTTGTTTTTCAAAATCTCATAAATTTGAGTTTTTCTCACTTTAAGGCAAGGCTACACTGATAATTCCAACTTCTATAATAATGAACCTGTCATTAAAATTTAGCCGCATAATTAGAGTATCATTTTAAATTTGCATGCAACTTTTTATGTTGTTACACTGAATAGTTCATTAATTATTAATTATTTTTGTGAACATATTGTAAAAATTAAAAATGTTCTACACGTCAAAGAATTTGAGATTTTAAGTTAAATCTATGTTTTTGGCTCGTACAGAGCAATTTTAAAAGACTCACATTCTTATTTTTGAATACTCTTGTAGCATTTGTTCTAAAATATTTTCCACGGGTTAGCTCTCAAAATCTGGCTGGCTCCGTAGCTCAGTCGGTAGAGCACCTGCCTGCCGTGCTAGGAGTCCCGGGTTCGATTCCCGGCGGTGGGGGTGGGGTTTTTTTCAAGATAATTCCTCAACTTCCCCAGAGTCTGGAAGTACGAATGAGAGTGCGAATGTGTGCGTGAGGTAATGATTTATGCCGGCCCTCTTAGCCATGGTCGCTAAAGCGTATGTCTCTAGTGTTCCGCCGCGTAGAGGGTCGCGGGTTCGAGGCCCACCTTGGGCTTGGGTGTTCGTGAATGTTTTTGAAACTAAGAAAACATAAGAAAATAAATGGAAATAATGAAAAATGGGTTAAATAAGAAAAAAAGAAAATATATATCTATATCTATATATATAGATATAGATATATTTTTTGTTATAAAAAAAGAAAAAAAAACACCATATAATTTTCAAAACATGAGCATTAACGAAAAAGGGGAATGTGAAGTTTCTTATTTACAAATTATGGACCTATCCTGGACGTTTCGCCAAGTTAAATGAAAAACTTTGACGCGTGGGGCATTTTGTATACTGAAAAGTGTTAGAAAAAAAGTGTCTCAGAAAATGGATTTTAAAGACATGATTGTTACTTTTAACGATTCTTAAAGGTTTCTTTAAATTGTTACGTGATGGCCTAAAGTGGTGCAAATGATAAAAATAGCATGACATCTATTACTACAAACCCTAAGCTACCAAAAATGCCAAGAAAGAAAATTCCATGATTTTCAACATTTTCGGCGAATTTTCATTGTAGCCTTGCCTTAAACAACACAGTGAATTCTTTAGCTGGAGGTTTGTAGTAATCTTAATGTTTTCCTCCTGTGATGACGTCTTATGTTTAGAAATCATTTTACAGAATTTGTGTACATACAAACTATGTTTCCTTTTTAAAGGTTCACAGTTTTCTTACACTCGTACTTTATCACTTTTAAGAACGAAACTGAGAATAAACACACTGCAAAAGAACTATATTCTTACCATGTGTGTTGCAAGAGAGGCGAGAGAGGTAATGGTTTGTTTTCCCTTTTACTCGAATGATTACAGTTTATGACTTTATGCTTCGTAGAATTTGATGTAAGTGCAATTGTCCTCAGAATTATTCCACTTTCTAAAATAAGTACGTTGTAACGCATTAGATATAAAATAATCCGTTTGAATCAGGTTATTTACGCAAACGTTTCCCGAAAAATATTTCCATTTCCGCTTAAGGCAGTTTTCTAGTTTAGAGTATAATTTTACATGGGAAATAGCTACGTTCCGAAACACATTTTACGTTTTACCAGGTTTCCGGCATATAAGGGAACCGTTTCAGGACGGTTTTACTGTATAGCCACACTTGATAATCGATTTTTACAATTTTAAGTTTTGTTTAAGTTTTATGTGTCTACAATTTTTATTTTATTTTATTTAGTTCATGCATCAGTTATTACCTGAAAGCTACTGATTCTTTTAAGGTCAACAATCAGGTATTGCTAATCGATTGTCACTTTACCACCAAGGTTTATATTGTTGATCTTCTTATTAGAATCTACATGTTAATAATTTACACCTGTTTAAGCTTTACTTTAGATTAAACATTATTTATAATACGTATTATCGTCGAAAAATTTGTACCTGTGTAACACATTCGTTAAGTGTATGGAGAATTTCAGAACTGCAAATAACTTGCCTTCGACATGAAATTATCGTACGCACTTCATACACTGACGTCACATGCTTTGGTGTATCGCCGTGCCCGCTTCTGTAGCGTACAGGGTAGCATGTCTGCTTCAAAAAGTCCCAAGTTCCATTCTCGGTAAGGGTGTGTTATCTGATTAAGGTTTTTTCCGGGGGTTTCCCTTATCCTGAAAGATGAATGTGCATCCTGGGCTCATTGGACCATCATTTCAACCATTTCATTCATCGCCTGATGTGACAACGTTGGAGGCTGTTGCAAAATATATTGCCGTTATCTGTTGAGTATGGTCAATAACGAGGCTTATAGAGGAAGGTTGCCCGTCTCGGTAGCGTGGATGGTAGCGTGTCTGCCTCAGGTTCAAGAGGTCCCGAGTTCGAATCTTGATCAGGGTGAGTTACCTGGATAAGATTTTACCGGGGGTTTTCCATATCCTAAAAGACGAATGACGGATATGTGTAAGCTCTATTGACCCTGGGCTCATTTGAGCATCATTTCATCCATAGCATTCATCGTCCGATATGACTTAACGTTGGAGGACGTAAATTAAAAAAAAATAAAGGAAGGTCTTTTTACAACAATTGTTGATTCGAATTGTTGACCAAGGCTTATCCCATGTATGAATCTGAATTTCTGGGGGGCATTTAATTGGTGACTGCGACAAATATATCGAGAAAGAGATTTTTTATTAGCCGTCGGTATGTTTAGAACGAGCACCCAGGACGATGACGACAGCTGTTGCCAAGTTCTGCGATTCTAGAGTAAATATAAATGATATAATGACAAACCAAATAATAGATATTTATAGAAATTATTATCAATCATCCGTTATACAGAGGAGGGAAAAAACTGCCTATCCCAAGGTTCAGTATCTTCTTTCCTCTCCCTACTTCATAAGTTAGGTGTTATACCTATTCCCACTGAGTGAGATGGTTTCGCAGTAACATAGAAGGCTTCCATTCGAGATGTCCTGGCTTCGACCCTGATAGCCGCTCACTCACTCTGACTACGGGTTTTTCTCTGGTCGGCCGTGGTTCACTGGGTTCCTTCTTTCCATATTTTCATTTATTCCTGTGGTAGATATCTAGACGTACACGAAATCTCTGGGAAGAAGGAGCCCTATGAGCCTGGGAATTTGTTTAACTCACACCAACAACGACCGTGAAAGTCTACGAATCTCTATGATTTGCCAACGAAACGAAATTCCTAAAGTAGTATCTTGAAATACATAAGTAAACAGGAAATTTTAAATAATGACCATCATTAGTGGGCATGAATGCAAAACAGAAAGATAATGTAAAATTACTTCTGTAAACAACACACATACCGCAACAGTTCTATAAAATAAATAATTTCAGAATAAAGATTCATAGTACTATAAAACAAACTCACATTAAAAAAATAAACTGTAGGTTGTCACTTAAGCCTACATTTATACCCCTATACGAAGCTCGCAAAATTCATCTGCCATAACACCCAAATATGCAATAACACAAAATAGTAACCTTGTTGTCATTTTGGGATGCATACTCCAACTACACATAATTTTAGACCTGTTACTTTCTTTAAGTTCATTCCAAACTTTTACTTTGAACTTTTATATTGCTTTTCCAAGCTAACATTTTCTTTAAATTAAACAGTACTCAAGATTTTACTGTCTAGGAACCCGTGGAAATTTCCTCTGAATTTGTTACAGTACTCCAGTACTTTGGAAAAGTTTATTTGGCGCCTTTACCGAGACAGTTTAAAATTCGGAAATGTTAATTAAATTATTTAATAATAAACGTTTAAGATTATCTGTTGCAAAGCATATACTTTTATACACCGTTTACTGCGATTCATTCAATGAAATGCCTTGTTTCATTCAATAAATTGTTTAATATGAAGCTGTTACTTAAAAGAGGTCACTGTTACACAGCGAATTTTTGTACTGAAAATATACTGTTAAAAACAGAATAAAAGCCTGTTTTGGCCTTCTCCTCCATTTTATATTTATTCGCCAAGAGAAATTATAAAGTTTTAAATTTTAACGGCTGACTTAAGTTTGTTTTACATTCAAGCAGCAGCTGTCATGGACGGTTAACTTCCGTTCGCGCCGAGGCTATATATGTCTAGCGTAGAAATGCGTTCATTGCCTATAGCGAAGAGAAAATTGATCATTTTACACAATGATAAGTATTTTCAATAAAAATAAATGTTAAGGTATACAAATTGCGGATTATATAAGCTTTCTCGGTCAACACTTTTAAAACACCACTATACTGAGGAAGTATTTGTTGTTGTTGTTGTTATTATTATTATTGTTATTGTTATTATTATTATTATTATTATTATTATTATTATTATTATTATTATTATTATTATTATTATTATTATTATTATTATTATTATTATTATTATTATTATTATTATTATTATTATTATTATTATTATTATTATTATTATTATTATTATTATTATTATTATTATTAGTATTATTATTATTATTATTATTATTATTATTATTATTATTATTATTATTATTATTATTATTATTATTATTATTATTATTATTATTATTATTATTATTATTATTATTATTATTATTATTATTATTATTATTATTATTATCATCATCAGTATCATTATTATTATCATTATCATTATTATTAATTATTATCATTATTATCATTATTATCATTAATTATTATTAGTTATTATTATTATTATTATTATTATTATTATTATTATTATTATTATTATTATTATTATTATTATTATTATTATTATTATTATTATTATTATTATTATTATTATTATTATTATTATTATTATTATTATTATTATTATTATTATTATTATTATTATTATTATTATTATCATTATTATTATTATCATCATTATTATTATTATCATCATCATTATTATTAATTATTATCATTATTATCATTAATTATCATTATTATTATTATTATTATTATTATTATTATTATTATTATTATTATTATTATTATTATTATTATTATTATTATTATTATTATTATTATTATTATTATTATTATTATTATTATTATTATTATCATCATATAACAAAACTTCTTATATACCACTCCGCTCTTGTGTTTCAGAAATACCAACAGCTGAGAATCAAAATCCTTGGGGATTGCTACTACTGCATCAGTGGAGCTCCAAGAGAGAGGCCCGATCACGCCGTGCTCTGTGTTCACATGGGACTCTCCATGGTCAAAGCCATTAAGTAAGTGTTATGTCTCGATATCACGCTTTTTAACTTCAGATAACTCCGTAACAGTGCATGTGAACGCACTTAGGCCACGCTGAAACTTTACTACAGTGGCTAATAAGAATATCAATAAGGCTAGCCCCGTAGCTCAGTCTGTAGAGCACCTGCCTGCTGTGCTAGGGAGTCCCGGGTTCGATTCCTGGCGGTGGGGGTCGGGATTTTTCTCCGACCAAGATAATTCCTCATCTCCCCAGAGTCTGGAAGTATGAATGAGAGTGTGAATGTGTGCGTGATCTAATAATTGAAACAAAACGAATACGAGTTAACACCTTCGATATATTCCAAAGGAGAACGGCCGCCGATATGACCACTGCAGTTAAAGGCGGGTTATAAATGACACAACAACAAAATAACATCAATTACGTCAGGGCTATCACCCATGGAATACGAACAGAAGGTAAATAAATACAGTTCATACTACGGTTGATAGACCAGTTTAAAGAAGTTCCAGGTATTGATCGCATACAAATACTTATAATAATAATAATTTTAACACTATTTACACCAGCACGTTTTTAGACTCTTAAAATTATATGTAAATCTTCCCCGAGTTGCTGATAAGAGCGGTGTCAGTCGCCACGGGGCACTTGACTTGCCAAGGGCATATTGGGCCAATACGTTAGAAATTACTTTCGTGTACAGTTTTGCGTGATGCACACAGAGCAATATCTGTGTTGGACACTGCTGGCATGAGTTGGTATTTTGAGGCCAAATGGAAAAACAATTCATATGCAAAATAGTCTGCAGTAGTATATAGTGCCCATCGGTACGTTGTATGAAAAAATACAACATAAAAAGCATTATGATTTGAAATACCAAGCAGTGTGTAGTCAGCTTAATTTTGGAGCAGAAAGTCAGTTCCTGTTACTAATTATATTTTATTTATTTCAATTATTTAAAAATAATCAATATAAATATGCTCTTATTTATTTTTAAATGCAAAAATCTTGTATTTCAAGGAAGTACATATCTGGAAATTCATATCAAGAACATTGTTATAAGTGTTGTGTGATGAGGTGCTTTTATTCACTCATTTTAATATCTGACTTTCATCTGTTAACATCTAACTCATAACTCTGTT
Source organism: Mantis religiosa (assembly GCA_030765055.1). Lineage (NCBI taxonomy): Eukaryota > Metazoa > Arthropoda > Insecta > Mantodea > Mantidae > Mantis > Mantis religiosa. Next base: position 798,764 of record JAUKNK010000123.1, read on the forward strand.
TAAGAGAGCCCGCCTCAGCAGCGTAGATGGTAGCGTGTCTGCCTCACGTTCAAGAGGTCCCGAGTTCGAATCTCGGTCAGGATGAGTTAACTGGATAAGTTTTTTCCAGGGTTTTCCCTTAACCTGAAAGACGAATGTCGGGTAGCGCTAAGCTCTATGGATCCTGGGCTCATTTGAGCATCACTTCACCCATTCCATTCATCGTCCGATATGACTTAATGCTGGAGGGCGTAAATTACAAGAAAAAATCTCTGTTTAAGAGGCATGCAAGTGCGTAAGTAATTGCTATTCACAACTTGAGAATCATTAATCTAGTGAGTGAACCAGTTTAATCATAATTATCATCTCAGCTAAATCACAAGAAAGTGTAACAGTGGAGGAATATTTTAATCACTTTGAATGCCTACATAACCTATTGGTAGTTTTCTATTTGTAAATGACAAGCTAAGAAGCATATGAAGTTCCCCAATACACCAAACCAGTATATCCCCCTACTCCAAGCCAATCCTGAAGAAAAACATATCGTAAGGTGTGAGTACAGTAAGCAGCTTTATCTGTAGCCCACAGTCAAGCTACAGGTAAACAGGTGGCGATTCATAATGCTATTAGCATTCATATGTCTTTCATCGATCTGTGTGCGGACCACTTGAGAGTCAGTTGTGACCCATACTGCTTGTAACCTAAACTCACATGTTCTTTTGTGGTCATCAATGTCATCGCTGAAATATGTGATCATCAACAACCTCAGGACTGGACACAACGAAGCCTAAACTCTGCAGAGAAAGTAAAACAAACATTAATATAATGTTATTGTTTCTATATGCTCTGCGCTGTGGCATGGTGGTGCTCTAGTTGTGCTTTGGTTCCCTGCCACGAAAAGCGCCCGGAATCAGGCATCTGGAGTTCAGTGCGCCGTGACTGATTGGTTAGACAGCTCGACTCTCACCAAAGCGATCCGGGTTCGATCCCAAGCGACCGCAAAGTGAGATCTGTGTTGAACAACAGGGTTCTAGGGCGGGCTTTCCCCGGGACCTCCGGTTTCCCTATCTCATTCTACCTGTGCTTATCTTCATCTCATATATCATTTGTGTCACCGCCTGCAGTGCCATATGTAGTAAAAGCGGGCGTTATAAAACACACACACAGGCACAAACGCAGATCATCACACTCCCATCATCATATTCTACAGTAGGTCTAAGACTGTTTTTTCCATTTCCGTACTAGGTTTCCTCCAGACCATTGTTCTTCATCAGATCCAGATGCTTTCATCTGCAAGCCTCTACCATGCCGAGCTTTATGCCATATACCGAGGCATCTTACATGTTCGCTGCAGACGGTTTCGTGATTGCCTTGTGCTCAGTGACTCCCTCAGCGCCCTTCAGAGCCTTCGTGAACTGTAAACCTCCCATCCTCTTGTACAGCGTATCCAGGACGCCATCCACGTTCTACACGCCTCTGGCGTCAGTGTGCTGTGTGTATGGGTTCCTGGACACGAAGGCTTGCAGGGAAATGAACTGGTGGATTCGGCAGCTAAGGCGGCAACCACAGAGCCGAGGGTTAGGATCCCTTTTTTAACCTCGGAATACTTTAAGTTCGTTGTGCGGAGAGTATTACTGTCGTGCTGGCGGGACGATTGGTCTGTTCTCCGTAGAAACAAGATTAGAACGGTGAAAGGTGCTTCCGAATCCCTGGGCGACTTCCTCCCGTGCCTCTCGCCGAAAGTCATTCTTTTTCGGTTACGCATTGGCCACAGCTCTTTTAGCCATTGTTGTCTTTTACAAAGGAGTCCTGCGCCAGTCTGCCCTCTATGCGGCGATGCTCTCTCAGTCCGCCACGTTCTTTTAGCGTGTCCCAACCTGCAGCATCTTCGCTGGTCTCTTCAGCTGCCGGCCAGCTTGAAAGAAGTACTGGCGGACAACTAGCACGCGGTGGCCAAGGTTTTTAGATTTTTATCCAGTGTTAATTTTATCATATAGCCAGATATCTATTTTAACCTTTTAACTCTTATCATTTTTATAGCCTGACTTAGGTACTTATTCGTATATGTTAGTCACGATTTTATCGTTAATGACAGTTTTAACCAAGTTTTAGACTGTTTTTAGAAGGCTTTGTTTTTAGGGGCACTGATGACCGCGCTGTTGAGCGCTATGAATCACAATTAAATCAAATCATCAGTTTTATAAATGAACTTCTTTACAAATTGTAGCCTTTTCTTCTGTTCTTTTCATTTATATAAGGCTTCTTTCTGGCTACGTCCTGCACCGTGGGGCAGTGGGCTAGAGCGTGCGCTTTGGTTTCCTGCGTCCAGAATGCGGCTGGGATCGATCCCACCCTTGGGGGGCGGGTACGGATTTTAAATCCCGGATACAGTACCGGTGTTCGCTCAGCGTCGTGAGGAAATTGAGGAGCTACGTTAGGTAGCGAACCCTGGTCTAGAAAGCCAACTTCCCGTCTGGGAGTGCCGAGATACTCATTACATCTCCTCCCCGTAACGGTTCGATGATCGCTCACCTCTGCCTTACGTATGTGGGCTTGAAGTCGGCAGTCTGGTTGGCAGGTTCAGGCTCACTTTGGGCTATCACGCAAGGCGTTACGTTCTTTCTGCCCGCATGACCATGGAATCCATTCCTTTTCAGTACATTCCTAATCGTTTGGGGTTACTTTCTTGCCAGTATCACCTATCACAGCACACAGTTTGGCGGTACCCAATTTAGGATATTTCTTCAGAAATGTTTATTTGCTCTCGGCCAGTAAATGGTTTAGGAGGACCAGTTTGATGTATCAAGTCAATTATGTCTTCAGGCACGCAAGTGTTAATTATATTTCTAAGTGTAATATTCTTCATTTTCAACAGCTCGCCGATCACTCTGACGGTCTTAGGTTTTTCATGCTGGAATGATAACGAGTTGTCTTTGCTCTTACCTCTAAGTTTAATTTCACGTAACACAACTGTTTATTTTGATTACATAGGTAAGGCTGTTTAATTGCTATAGCTGGACCTGTTGTTTCTTCCCCTAATGAGCATGTGAAACGTATAATAGGGCGCACAAAATGAGGTCCAGATATTTATTTTGTATACAATTATGAGAATATTCAAATATACATTTAATACAATTAGACGTTGGACTTGTAGAGAGCAATGGAAAATAAATCATGATTTTCAGTTTGAGGTTTCACTTATACAGCTGAAATAGAAGGAACAATTTTTTAACTCCCTGTATGTAAAATGCAGTCGTTGGTTATACGGAGAAACGCAGCTTGCTCATTACGTGGTCAGTTACAACCATCAACAGACTCAGCATTTTTGTTGCTTTTATTGCACCTAAGTCCTGTCTGTACAACTAGATGGTGTGGGGAAGTGAGAATAAGGTAAAACAAAACACGAGCTGGGCGAAATTATGAGGACGAGGTGTAGTGCAGCAACTCAAGGGGCAGAGTAGGAGAACCGTGTCGCCCAAGGCAGTTACAGAGAGGGGGGGGGGGAATACATGTCCCAAGGTTTTCTTCTAACTTGCTGTACTGTCATTTCCTTATTAAATATAAAATGCCTCAAAGCTCATTAAATTGGCTGCTACTTTTTCTTCCCTTATCTATGGTATGCATTCTGTCCAATCCTTTTCCATACCCTGTTGAATGTCATCATTACCAGGACCTTGTATTATGACTGTTTTCTCATGTTGTGTATAGGTTCAGGTGGGAGCACACCAAAATAATATTTACAGATTATTCGGCATACAAGCTGTCAGAAGGATGACTGCAGACGGTTGACATTGAAAGCTTACATAAAAACAAACATAAGCAGCATTATGTAAGGGATCCTGCCCTCTGCACTGTCGTGTCTTCTTGAGACAACCCCTCTCTGTCTTCTCTCGCCTCATACTTTCTCACGGAGATGCTCCATTTGGGGGCACCGGTACAATAGACCAAGTCAAGGGGCCGGCCCTCATAGCCATGGTCGTTAGAACGTATGTCACTAGCGTTCCACCGCGTAGAGGGTCGCGGATTCGAGTCCCGCCCTGGGCATGGGTGTTTTTGTGTATAGTAAATGTGTGTGAAACTGCAGAAAATAGTGGCCGCGACGTGGCTCAGTGGTTAGACCGCTTGGCTCTCACCAAGGCGGCCCGGGTTCGATCCCAGGCGATCGCAAAGTGAGATTTGTGGTGGATAACACGGCGTTGGGGCGGGTTTTCTCCGGGACCTCTCGTTTCCCCCGCCATCTCATTCCACCGGTGCTCCATCTTCATCTCATGTACTCACAGTGTCACTGCCTGCGGTGCCGTATGTAGTAAAAGCGGGCGTTAAACACTACACATTTCATTTGCAGAAAACAGATAGGTAATTAAACGGAAACAATAAAAAACAATTAAATAAGGAAAAGAAAAATATATATCTATATACATAGATATATATTTATTAAAAAAAAGGGAAGACAGGCAGTGGCGGTGTGGTGTCAGCTCCGTCAGCTCTAACCGCCAAATATTTCCCCGAACGAAACGCAGGTTAGCGTGTGACATTTCCGCGATGTTTGATGTGTTGGGGTTCGGACAGCGTAGGAAAGACAGGAAACGTATCGGGTATTAATAATATGTACAACTTACATCTTGGGTGTTGTAATATTAATGCTGTCTGCTTTAATAACACAATACGTCACAGTTTATAAACCATTATATTTTAGTTCTGTGCTATGAGAAAATATATACAATTTGAACTCGTTTATCTGAAGGTCAGGCATGTTATAAAGTAAATAAAATACAACATAAAGTAATTTTCTCTGCAAATTAGATGAGACCCATTCAGAACAAGATCAGGTGGACATTTTCCGACACTTTTTGTTTCGTTTTTCTTTAATTAGTTTATCAATGTCAGGACGTAATATCTGAGAAATTTGTAATCGAAGGCTGTATGTTAGATTGTGATATCACAAAGTACTTCGGGGTTTGGACTTAGCTAATTTCATAACAGAAGAAAGAATTGTTGGCACACATATGTCAAGCCAAACATTCACAATGTCTGTGCGGCAAGTGAATACAATCTCGGAAATCTGGTTTGGGGGACATTCTTGTTAAAATCAGTCGGCTCCTTCTTGTGTGTATATTTGTTCTTCGAAAAATCGTCACAAAGCAAATTTAACAGTTCCATTTAGTATGTGGCAACTACATTGTTGTCATCGAGTGTGCTATACCTCGCTGAATCCTCAGATTATGTACTCACAGCGCCATTTATATAGGCAACTTGGTACTACACGGCTCTTGCCTGACGTCACACGCACTGCAGGCCTCGCTCCCGGCTGAAATACGTCACAACTCTCGAAGCTGCCTTCCTCTGGACCAAGTTGAACCTCCGTACCGAATCCCCTCCGTAGCGTACTCCCGTTCATCATTCCCTGTACTGTTCGGCAATCGTAAAATGCAGCAGCTGGGTGCCTTACAGTGGACGGGTTCAATCAAGTTAAAATGCCCGCCTCGGTAGCGTGGTGGTAGCATGTCTGCCTCACTTTCAAGAGGTCCCGAGTTTGAATCTCGGTCAGGGTGAGTTACTTGGATAAGGTTTTTTCGGGATTTCCCTTATCCTGAAAGACGAATGTCGCGTAACTCTAAGCTCTATGTACCCTGGGCTTATTTGAGCATCATTTCACCCATTCTATTCATTGTCCGATATGACTTAACGTTGGAGGACGTAAATTACAATATATATATTGTAATTACAATATATATATATTGAGCGAAATCATGCGCTCACTAAGTAGAATATTAATATTTTATTATATACACCGGTTAATTAAGCATGTGCAGAATTTGTTCCAAATTTTAAAGTTGTAATTTTGCTGAAAATATATGCATTAAGCACCTGGAATTCAAAAGACAAAAAAATTAAGAAGTGAATTTTTACTGTAGTTTTTTTTTATATAACTGTAAAAACGCATGTTGGCTAAATATTAGCTTCATACTAAAGTAAGATGCACTTCAAAGGCGCAGAAGGAATATTTTCTAGTAATGCATTAATCCTAAACAAGTCGACATTAAACTAGTTACTCCTACTGCTTCCAAAAATGTCTGCAGGAATTTTGGTTAAAATATCTCATACTCTAACTTGTTTTTAGCCTCTTTTACCCCTAAACGATTTCAAATAAATATTTCTTAAGATATACATCACATTAAATACGTGTTTGCATTATTCCCATTTCTGTTGTTAATATGTAGTTTAGTGTAATTTTTTTATTTTTTTTTATTTGCGTCCTCCAACATTTAGTCATATCGGACGATGAATGAAATGGATAAAATGACGCTCAGTGCCTCCGGGGTCCATGGAGCTTAGGGTTACCCGACATTCGTCTTTCAGGATAAGGGAAAACCCCGGAAAAAACTTTTCCAGGTAACTCACCCTGACCGAGATTCGAACTTGGGACCTCTTGAACGTGAAGCAGACACGCTACCATCTACGCTACCGAGGCGGGCTGGTGTATTTTAACCACTTCATCTAAAATATCTTAAATGGTTATCGTTTACTTCCTATAATTGCAGTGAAATAATACATATCTATCATAGCTGACATAATCTATGGTTGCTAAGTGTAAATTGGTGTTCCAGAATAATACTAACAGATCATATTCAACAAATTGTTGCTTTTTCAGGATTTAAAGGAAATAGATTTACAGAACAATATAAATGTATTAATTGTAGAGTAGAGATAACGAAAAAGTTTGACAGAATTTAAAGTACTTTAACTGAACCACATTAGATATTTTGTACTGTTTCGTTTTAGAGAATAAAATTCACAATCTGTGTTTTAAAAAATTACATAAGGAAATTTATGGATATCCTTATACTCGTAATGTGTTGTTGTTCAACATATAGGTACTATAAATGTGTGTGTGTGGAAATCTGTGGCGAGTATTAAATGTTTGGCCATCTTTGACGTCATCTCCAATCTTACTCTCGGGAAGAATCCGCTGCCAGCTGCTCAGTGGTGAGCTACTATTTCTTTTTCTCGGAACATGTGCGGGTGGAAGGAGAATGGACACCACGAGGTTAATTTGGCTGATAAATTTAAGGGAGGCTAATGATGAGCTATTTGAAGAAAGTTGATGACTATTTGGGGATGAAAAAATTAACCTGGTTCTGAAACTTATCTCTAAAATTGTAACTGTTGAATCTTGTTATATCTGCTAACTCCTGATATTTCCAGACTTTACCGTTTATAACTATTTCTATAATAATAGTGCGAAGGTACATTGCTATGAGTCGTAGAAATGCTAATCGGACGGTCTGGCAATGAACACTAAATCAATATAACATGAGAATGGTCTTTAAGAGCTATGGCTACCGATAATCGATCCAATATACATTGTAGGACTGTAAAACACGAAGAAACAATGAGCGACATTTTGCAATACACGCTCTGTTATTGACTTATATTCCACCTATAAGTTTATCCAACTAACGTTTCTGTACAATGCCTTCTCGCTCGGAATCTTGCTAAATCCTAAATATTTAATTTCCCTTTCTGATTTTCAGAAATATACCTACATACGTCAGTAATAAAGACAGTATCCTAAACCTAACTCATTTCCAGGTATCTGGCCTTTAAGCTAATGGTTTTCTTGCTGATTGCTTTCACTAGAACACTATTCACCTTAGCTATACAGACTTTAGCAATTGCTTTCTCCTCAACTCTTAAATTGCAAATTTATACTCTTTCTCGTGACAAAATTTCACCTAATTCTATGCACTGATTTTAATATAGACATCACAATTATTTATATATGTTCCAATCATTTCTTTACAGAATTTTTTAAGCTTACTCTTCAATAATTCTTATATCAGATTTCTCGACAGAGTCATACCACCATGCTATTTTCTAGGTAAAGCAACAATTAGGTGATTTAACGTCACGAAGAGGGGGTAATTAGTTAACGATACATTAGGGGAGACCTTAAGCTTTATTGAAGTTTGGTGAAACAGAAAATACCACGAAACGAATCTTACACATTTAGGAAGATGCTAGGATAGTAACGAGAATCAAAACCGATTTGTAGCTATAAGCAGTAAATTCTAGGTTTACTAGGACTCTCTGTAACTTGAAATTAGTAGATAAGTGCTACTAGTTGTTTTTCTCTTCTTTAAACTAATTAATAAAAATACTGCTTTGTGAAAATGAAAGCTCATCAGAAACATAGACCCATTAATTTCGCAGGTGACATCACAGAGAAGATACTACTTTTTCTCACTTATTGGACAAATAAGCTGGAGCTTTCTAATTGTGTTTCACAAAATCGTTCTCCAAAAGAGTATATGGGGAGTTTGGTTTATTGCTAATGGTAGTTATTTTAAAAATGGTGACTCTTACTAAATATAAAAAGCTTCATAACATATTAAGACTTCACGAGGATATGAAATATTAATTTTTGTCACATGCGTCGAATTCTGCACATTGCAAAAGCGTAATAACAGTTATTATCGTACTGATAGTAAGGGTGCCTGGAACTATACAATTTCATTTTTTTTCAGTCTGTACCTATCAATTTTGAGATAATCTTCTCTGTAGTTACTTCAAATTGTTCGATAATTGGGATAAATTGGTACATTAACCGAGGATATGGCCAAGATGGTAATGACTTTAATTCGCATTCAACAGATCCCGATTCAAATCCTATAGCTTGATCGTTCTAACAGGGATTTTTTCGTGATTTCTCTCAGTCGTGGTCTCCCTCAAGGTAGATACCAATAAAAAATTCGATACCACAACCCACCTATGTACATTAGGTTTAAAACAATAGTAACATTGAAAATAGATGGCAATTTCCAGAGATCATTAAAGCAGGTAGAAAGGAAGGCAATCTACTCGATACTAGAAGCAAGGATACAGTTGACTAGTACTAAGGTCCGGAAGTTGCCCTTGCGCATAGGAAAGAAGGTACATTTGTCTCGCATTAAGATCTGTGTGAGCACGTGATAAAGCAACAGGTATGGTCCAAGGATGAGAACTACGATGCTACACACCCGTCCAAGGGATACCGCCGAAAAGATTCGTCCCGTATGATCACGTAACTGTATAGCGTAAAATAAATAGAGAAATAAAATTGTTCATAATTCTTGTAAACGTTAATTATTTTATTTATTCATAGTAAACTTCTTTTGCCTTGGGTGTTAGATGTGTTCTCAGTTTCTTCTGTTACCGTTAACTCTTTGCACTGCACTAATCCATTGGTTGTAATATTCTATTCAAAATTGAGTCGTATGTATGCATTTAGTGGACGGTGTACGAGTAGCGTTTTAAACCTCAAACTGAAATTCAATATATTTCATATAAACCGATGATATTTATAACAGTTAAAAATACGCTAATATTCATAAAAATCCATACGAAATACCGCGAATATATTTGTGATTTCCTTACGGATTTATCAACTTGGTCTAAAACTGTCAAAATTCATAAATATGGATTTTGGTAACTATTAACTTTAGTTTTATGGAGGTTTTCTACCTATCTGTAAAGGGTCTTAAAACATGATATAGCTATTGTTTTATGTGTCTGTAAGCTTGGCTTTCTGTACAGTTGTAATAAAAATCGTATTTTGTCACTGCATTACTGTTAATAAACCATTCAAGAGGCGATTCAAGTATATTTAAATGCTAAATTAGCTGCAGAGAAGCAGAAAAAAGATGAAGTAGGGGGCTATATACTATAGGTATGTAATAAATGCTTTCTGGGCTTTCACTTGTGGACATTCATAATCATATGTGCCATACGAGGTACTTTAAGTATAGATGAATTACGTTTTATAGGTATATCTTCTTATAAGGAGAATGAAAATAATCTGATGAGTTTTGTTTACTTAGTTGTAATGTTATTAAATAATAACATTTTAAATAAGTTTGTTGTAATAATGTATTTTACTAATATAATGCAAATGCATTTGCACAATTTATTAATATGATACAATGGAGTTTAATTGTATGTTTTATAATAAACAATTGTATTATATGGGTCAATTTTTTAAACAGTAAAAGTTAAAAAGAATTAGAAATTTATATTTCTATAACTAATTAAAATGTACGCTTGAAAGTTTGTGTTCAAAATGCAGACTGTTTATTAAAAGTTCATTTAAAACGAACTGAAATTATGGATTTTAGAAATTTTACAAAAGGGTGCCCCTAACCTCTCTGCTCCCAACAGTCTACCAAGAGCTGGAAATACGTCTGTCTCTTTGTTAACTTCTGGCGGTGAAATTTGTTATATAGTGTACATGCTTAGGATTTCACGGCCGGCATTAATCCAATAGAACGTATTTCCCGGGCTTGTGGGCCGTGGTCCATAGAATGAAAATTCTCCTGACGGTTCGCTCATATCTCCGACGAGAATCTTCAGAGCATGATTCTAGCTGGGTAATTGATGGAGTCTTTGGACCACGTCCCACAAGCCCGGGAAATACGTTCTATTGGTTTTTTTTTTTTAATATTTCTATTATTGTTTTGTTAATTTGGAATGCTGGAGTGTAGAACATTTTAAACCTACGAGGGGGGACCCAAAAGAAACTGGACTCCGAGAGCGCTGCAACTCGTAGACGAGTGCAGGGTTCTCACACTAGATGGTGTTAGTACAGTCCAACAACGCAAAGAAGGTCCCTGTAAGGTATGTGCTCTCTTATTCAGTGGTACAAGGACAGCGAACGTGTGTGGCAGAGAACGCCTGCTACACTAGGAGCAGAACCGTTATAAAAACATGCGCCCTGTTCACTGTGTACACTAAAACCGAGAAGATTCATTCACAAAAGTAGAAGCCGTCAGAATGTTTTTGAATGGACTGTAGCTGTACTGACATGGGGTGTCATAAACCTGTCCAGGGAGGGTGTGGGAACCTCCTCCAACCCCCCTGCGTCTTATCCCTCGGGGACTTTTTCTCCTGTGGAGGAGTATAGAGACCTTCATGAAACAGCTGTGCAGACGGCGTCAGTGTAGAGCTGAACGTGCAAGTGTGGTATTGTGTTTCTCTGACTGTTGGCGGGTTACCTCTGCCAAGTCGTTATGACAACTTTAAAAGAACAAAGAGTGTTTGTGAAATTTTGTTTCCTGCTTAAGAAACTGCAACGGAGACACACCAAATGCTTCAGGAAGCTTTCCAGGAGGACGCTATGAGCCGCACACAGGTTTTCGAGTGGTTTGGGCGCTTTAAATGTGGTGAGATATGTGTTGAAGAACAAGCTCGTTCTGGACGCCCTTCAACATCGCGAAATGAGGAGAAAATTGAAAAGGTCCGCCAGAAGATCAACGAGGATCGCCGCCACACGATGGACCAAATTTCAGCAGCGACAGGAATCAGTTGGAGCTCGTGCCAGCGGATTTTGAGGGAGGATTTGCACATGAGACGTGTTGCTGCTAAATTTGTTCCGCGCCTTCTCACACAGGAGCACAAAACCATCCGCATGAATGTGTGTCAGGACTTGAAAACAGAGATTGCACGTGATACAAACTTCTTGAACAAAATCATTACAGGGGATGCGAGTTGGTTTTACGGGTATGAACCAGAAACCAAGCAAGCGTCAAACCAGTGGAGGACTCCCAACTATCCCAGACCAAAAACAGCAAGGCAAGTGAGGTCAAATGTGAAGACGATGATCATTGTCTTTTTTGATGTTCGTGGAATTGTGCATCGGGAATTCGTACTCCCTGGCCAGACTATTAACCAGCACTTTTACTTGGATGTTTTAAGGCGTCTGCGAGAGGCTGTGACGAGGAAACGCCCGGAACTTTGGCGATATGGTGACTGGTTTCTGCATCACGACAACGCTCCAGCACATACGGCCTTACGAGTGACCCACTATTTGGCATCTCAGAGGTGGCCTGTCGTTCCCCACGCTCCGTATTCGCCGGATCTATCCCCGTGCAACTTTTTCTTATTTCCACGAATGAAAAAAACTTTAAAAGGGGAGCGTTATGACGATGTGGAGGAAATAAAAACAGCTTCGCAAAGGGCACTGGACAATATCAAACTAGAAGAGTTCCAAACATGCTTCCAACAGTGGGAAAAGAGACTTGACAAGTGCATCGTATGTAATGGAAAGTATTTTGAAGGTGACTGAAGTAATTTTGTAAAAAGGTTCATCAATAAATTTTTATGACAGGAATCCGGTTTCTTTTGGGTCCCCCCCCCTCGTATATGTACCTGTTAGGACGTATACGAGAACTGATGTTGTCTACTTAAGGTCAACATGGCGTGTAGTGAGTACAGGCTTCTTGCACATTCACAACAGTGCCATCAAATCGCCCCGACTAACACCTCTTTGTTCCCGTAGTTACTGAATAACACAAAGGCTGCAAGGCTCAGTTGTTAATTATAAACAGAATCCGATTCTCTTTCGTTTCATTGCCTCTTGTGTTTTCTCGTTGCTAAATTGTTACCATTTGTGTACAGAGTCCGTCAAAAAAATGAATGCTGACTTCTATAGTTTTTGTCTGCGTAGTGTTTTACAACTCTTGAATTATCAGTGACGGATTCGTATTCATATGCAGTATGTATTTATAGATGCCGGTAATCCTATGCTTCTGATTACTAGCATAAGCAAATCAAAGTGGCCGGGCTAACCTAGTGTTTAAGGAAGGGAAATTTATTTTAAAGTGTGGTTCAAGTTTTAAAATATCGTTGATGTTCACTCATGTATGGAGGCGTGACATAGCAGCATAGGTAATCTCCAACACGCTTCACGCAGGTACTATTTGTGATGCGCATCAGGGAGGGTCTGAAGAACGCCCTAATTACTATGGTCTTAGAAAAGTTTGCAATAAAGCCTCATAATTCTGCTACCCAATGCACACGGAGACGAGGTTTAGCTGTGCGAGTGTATTTTTTATTTTTTATTTTATTTTGTAATTTACGTCCTCCAACATTAAGTCATATCGGACGATGAATGGAATGGGTTAAATGATGCTCAAATGAGCCCAGGATCCATAGAGCATAGTTACCCGATATTCATCTTGAATGATACGGGAAAACCCTGGAAAAAACCTTATCCAGGTAACTCACCCTGACCAAGATTCGAACTCGGGACTTCTTGAACGTGAGGCAGACAAGCTACCACCACGCTACCAAAGCGGGCGTGCAAGTGTAAGAGGCATTCTGAAAGCGTGTGTACCTTAATTATTGCACTATTAAATCAGGATAGTTCAGATTGCCAATTAGAGTGCTTTTTTGTTTTTGTTTTTAAGCTAGTTATCCGACACTCATATTTCAGAATGAGGGAAAACCCTAGAGAAAAACCTTATATAGGTAACTCACTTCACCATTTTTCTAACTCGGGACTCTTAAACGTGAGGATACACGCTACCCTCTACGCTACAGAGCTGGGCAATGACTTTTTGAATGGTTTTAGCATACCTGATAAATAAGAAATGAAGCTAGATAGAGTCAAGCTGAAAAATTCATTGCCGTGAGCGGGATTTGAACCACGGATCTTCCAATTTCCGTTCGGTCACTCATAGCCATTGAGCTACCATAGCCAACGTGACGTCATGATATTAAAGTCTCCAATTAACTCGTATGTCATGATGGCATTTTGGTAGCTGAATGGCTAAGAGCGACTGGACGGAAACCGGAAAATCGGTGGTTCAAATCCCGGTCATGGCATTGAATTTTTCAGTTTGACTCTTATTTATCCAAAACCTTAGCCTATATACGGCTAGTATGGAAAAACGATTAATTTCCATTACTTAAAGAAATGAAGAGTTTGTACAAGTATTACATGGTATGATGAGACTCACTTCAACCATAATTTTATTTATGGGGCACCAGAGAATTCAAAGATTCACCGACTGTAATCAATTCACCGGATTGTATATTTCCTGTAAACTTTCATATTAAGAGTTAATAAACTCTTCATCTTTGAAGTTACCTTTATTGGAGCTTGTTATCTGAAAATGTTAATTATATCAATTTTGTCAGCTATGTATGCAATTTGGGAAACCAAAAGTTTGTTGCATCTATCACCGACGCATGTGGGCTTTGCTGCGGGAGCGAAGGGTAGTACGAAGAGGTGAATTTGAGTTCCTAGCACGTTCACTAGATTTATTAGCTTTGGACTTTTACCTTTGGGGTTTACTGAAGGTTTCCGCAGGAAACCACCTGACTGGAGGCATTTGGTCAACAAATCACAACAGACGTGAAGATATCCCCGCAGACACATTCGCCAACCTTGTTCAATCAACCAATTCGCCCTTGTAATGGGTGTCTGTCCATTTAGATTTTGAGACTGAAAGGTAACTGCGGGTGCAGATTTAATTGATGATATCAGTACTAACAAATAATAAATAACGTGTGTTTTTGTTTGAATTCTCTATGCAGTGACAATGAACGCTTTTTATGGCTACTTAACCCAGGTTCTTGATAATCAGCAATAATAATATAAGGATTTTGGGCAATATTATATACGGAAATTCAGTTGCCGGTTTCAGACATAAATTTCGTAACGAAAAATAATTACGCCCATTATTCCTTTGACCAAGTTATCTATATAACAATTGCATGTATCACATATAGGTTATCCAAGAATCACAGCTAATAAAAATTACATAATACATCTGCGGCCAAACCATAGAATAATGAAGTGTCATTAGTGAAGAATCAGCAAATTACAAAATCTGGAGAACATAAAAGTAAGTACATTACCTTCCAATCCCACATCTAATAAAAGTAAATTTCTTATTTGTAAGACGAAGGAAACTGTAAAATGCTATAATACATATTTTCAATGAACGTTCATTTTAAAATTCTTAATCAATAAAATCCATTCAAGCTACATTTCAATACTTTAACGAATACGGTACAAGATTACACCTAAAACACATTCAAAAACTGACTGCTTGCGGGTTATATTACATAAAATTGACTGTATATGCTATGTAGCTGTTAAAATAAGATTTTATTTTCTAAGACAATAGTAAACGCATGTGATTTATAATAATCCAATAAACATCAGAGTGCAATGTATGGCAAATATACGGTTAAATCTATTTGCTATACTTCGTAAATAGGAATTAAATTTATTTTAGCTTCTCTTGTTGTACTATTTACTAAAATAAAAAAAAAATCATACGCGGTTGTCCTTTCCTTAGACAAAACACCTTGCTAGCAAGGGGTCACCAATTTTATATATGTCACTTACATGCTGAATGTCACGGATTCGTTCTCCCTTGACGTGCACTCTCTCTTGAGGTTCTGTGGTTTCCCTTTATCACTTAAGCGAATGATGTGGCGTTCAGTTCATACCACGATTTCCTTTCCATCATTCTCCCCCACCCCCATTCTATTTCCTTATCATTTTTCACATGTACTTCAGGCTCGTGGTGTGGTGGTGATGGACAGATGGCCCAGGTACTTGCGCATTTTAAATACTGTTTTCGGTACTCAAGGCCATAATCCGGATTTAAATTATACCTTGAACAAGGTATGTTATCTCAAAATGAATTTCAGAACGTCTTGTGGTTTATGAGGGAAGATGAGAGTCAATTGCAGAAAGCGTCGTCCTACCGGGAGCTCTGGTTCCCAGTTATGAAATGCTCCCGGGTGTAATCCCACCCATCGTCATGGGGCTGTTAAACACTCATCTCCCGGTGTTCACTTCACTGGACTCCTTGTAGTGTATATGCCAGCACAAAGGATCTTTCCGTCAAAGTACAAGGGACTACTACTACGAGAGCCAAAGATCCGAGATTCAAATACCGGTTAAGGTATTGAATTGTTCGGTCTTATTTTCCTCTTTCCACTTTTTTGCATTCTGTGCTATTGTCAATTAAATGCAAGCGTTGTTTATTACTCCCACGTGTTTGTGTTGTACTGCACAGGCTTTTTAATACATTATACTGGTATTTTAGTGCTTTAGGAGCTAAACCTGGATGATGTATTGCAGTCTGTCTGTGTCGGGAAGAACAGCGCTTTCAAATAGTAAAAAACTTTTTAAGGTGGGTTTAATGGCTTCCGAAATGGAACCCAATCACTCTTCATGGCAATAATGTCTATTATTAATTTTATTTTTCAACTTCTTTTAATAAATACGCGCGTAATACATCAGTCACGAATATATCACACATTTCATAATAAGTCACTGCATCACGATAATTCATTATCTGAGCTAGGAAGTTCGTACCGATTTCGTTGAGCAGTGTAAGAGCGACCAGGCATGGCTATACAACGCAGCGCTACTAGCGAGGGCAAGGTTCATTGTAGAATGCAACCCATTTCTGCAAAGCAGGTCTAACTGCATGACACAGAGCACGCTGATAGGAAGAAAGACACTCAAATAACATCTTTGTTGTGCTTCAAAGATGAACAACTAAATTTTCTGTATGACCATTGTATTCATGTCCTTATTTACTTCATTATTTACATTTCAGTGGGATACTTCAGCATACATGGAAAAAAGAGAAGCCGGATCGAGAAACTAAATTAGCTGAAATCATTAACGAATTTGCAACAGATTACACTGGGCAAAAAAATGTGTATGTTTCTAGCACTTCATGAGGCAATTCCTACTAATTTTGGGTTGAGAAAAACAAATATGACAGTGAAAAAAATTTTCTAGCTCTAGTTTCTATGATATACACAAGGTGGAAGTATTGCATATTAACGGATTGAGAGAAAAGGATACATTTTAATTACATACATGCTAACAACAATGAAAGTGCATTTCACTTTTTTAACTTGTAATTACATGCTAAGAATTCTAAATTGCTGGAAAAATACTTCGCATATAGTCGTGTCTGAAGAGAATCATGTGGTGGCCTATTGACTTCGTCGTCTTATAGCTTGCCTCTTGTGATGCAGTTCCGCAGAATACCTATACAAAGACCAACACTAATCCACAAGCATTACTTCATTCCAACTGCCCTCATATCTTTGATCCATAACGGAAATGTCCTGATGGAATCTCTCCCCATGTTCATCACTAACAGCTCCACAACTAGGAGGGAAAAAGTCTAGGTGGGAGTGGAGAAAATGGATCTTAAGGGATATGTTGCATCCAAGATGACGGTATTTTTGCAGTAGCACTGTCACCAAATGCTTGGTGCTGTCATCTCTTTTGTTTCCTAAAAATCCACGAACAACACCCTTGAAGGCTTCCCAAGCTTCCGTTTCTTTCCCCTCCCAAATTTGGTCAAATGCAGGATCCATTACAAGTTCTCTTATTTGTGGTTCGACAAAAGTGCTTTCCTTAAATTTGCATCACTTAATTTCCAAAATTTCTCTCTGATTGTGTTTTGTTATTTGACAGGTGTGCCAACTCCCAAAAAAAATCCCCCAAATTTAAAGTCTTCACTCTAAAGAATGAAATGTCACTTTATCTTCAAAACAAGAGCTAATATATAACTTTTATGGCAATTTTTTAATTCAGCAGATGGAAATACATGTAAATTCACTATTTTTAATCCCGAAACATTTTCATTGTCGCCCAGTGTTATCAATCAACTAAATCTTGTTTTACGGGACATAGAATGACTTTTTCATTTGAAAGGCTTTAGAGTTACAATATTGTTTTTAGTAAAACGGCCGCAGAGGAGTAAATATGTAGTAAAATTCCTGCTTTGTCATTTTTTCTAGTAAGAGTCTTCAGATATTTAAGCAATTAATTTTATTATTTGGATATTATTTTACATTCGATCAGAAAATGTTACTATCTGCGTCATAATTGCTTGGTTGTTGCCACAATGTGCCTATTTAAATAATGCTATCAGCCAGAGACATGTACTATTTGTACTATATAAGAATTTGTATGTTTTACATAATGATCTAAATAGATGTGCATTTACGAATGTCTCATGTCATTTTTTCTCTCTTGGCAACCGGTTTGAATGCCTCTCCGCTGTGCGTTTCTTAGCTATGACTTGTGTGGGTGCCAGGAGAGGGTCGGTCGTAACTTGCATAGGGAACGGCGAGTAGTATTTACCAACTTCCTAGCCCTGGTCATCATGCTAAGGACTACATTTGACTGTAGATCATGAGGAAGGAGTTGGGAGCAGGCGGAGGGACCCTAAGGAGCACTGACCGCAAGCAGGCCAAGCTAAGTCCTTTCTGTTTCTAAATGACCCTGGGAGTAAAAGATGATGGGGAGTTTCAAAGGACGAGACCAGATCAGAACGACGATATGCCGTAGCAAGGACTCGGTTCCTTAGAATCTCAACGTGACACCAGAACGTTGACCGCAGCAGTCCCACAAATCGCCAGATAAAAATCATTCCAGAACGTAGATTCAACCGATTTGCCGCTACATACCAACCAAAGTTGATTGGTCCTACAACCCTTCTGCAGATGGTCGGCCGGATAGGAATCGAACCCTAGACCTCCAAAATGTGAGCTCTAAATGTTACTCGGAGCTGTCTCCCTTAGTGTAATATTTGGGAAACGTTTTTGCCTTGGCATCCTGATGAAGATTATCGTTTTTAACTTCCTAATGCACCTTACAGCAAGTCTAAAAGCACAAACTTAAAAAAAAATGCGGAGAAGCTTTTTAAACGTTTTCACTTTGTTGCTAATTCATTCTCAACAGATTTATTGGAAGTTTACTGAAGCGAGTTTTTTTCCACGGCGTATCAAACTTGTAATCTTGTTAGTGACGCGGTGACTGTTCATTTTTACAGCATTCTCGCTTAATCCATTTTGCGTCAGATAATTCAACTTGACGCAGAAAGGCTTTGAAGCGAGTGGTTAACAAATCCATTCGCTGAAGATAATGGATGAGTTTAGAAATTGCATAACATTGTAGCACTGGAACTAACTGATTTTCGGAGCACAACGGAAGAAAACAAAGGAGGCAACTATAATTTAATTTCTAAAGCGCTTCTGCTGGGAACTAATTATTTCATAATCATATTAATTTATTATTCTTATTGGCGCCTGCGTATGGCTTTGTCTCTTCGTTACCGAGAATAAACAATAACTAAGGCATTTAAACTATGTGCTGAATGCTCTTCAAGGTGTTCATCCTTTTGAAGGGAGAGCAAAAGAAGTGTATCACTTTTAAGGTAATTAGCACAGTAAAGCATTAGACAATTTGTTTGCAAATAGAAACAAAAACATATTTTGATGTATTTGTACTACGAAAGGTTTTACTTAAATGGCTTTATAGAGTACACAAGTACTCCTAGGAAATATATTGCTATAAAACACGTGTTTAAAAATAATACTGTAAGTGCTTACTTACTAACGCAATGTTTTGTAGTTTTTCCGGAGTATTTGGATACTTTTGGTGGTTTATTTTATATATTTTATAAATTTTATAAATTTTATAAAAGGACATAATCTCAGATTCTATAACATGCCCCAGAATTCAGAGGACAAAATCAGGGGAATTTCAGAGGGCACAAAAACTGTAGTCTAAAAGAATAATTGTAAGCTATGATAAACTTTAGGTATATTATATTGTTATTGATATCATCGATATATAGTATGTAATGTTGAGGTGATGTGGTCAGCATTACCCACCTACAACCGGAAATGATGGCTTTCTAGACCAGTGCTCGCTTCCTATCGCAGCTTCTCAATTTTCTCACGATGCTGAGTGGACACCGGTCCTATACCTGGTTCTGAAAATTAGCACCCCCCCCCCTGGAGTGGAATCAAACCCAGGTGCGCTCCGTGGCAGGGAACCAAAGCACAAAGTTCTAAACCACTACGCCACAGAACAGGACATTTTGTTTTACCAGGTATACAAAATTACACAAAAAAATCCTTCGGGATTAAAACGCTTCAGGGACTTCCCACATCTTCTTCTTCTTCTTCTTCTTCTTCTTCTTCTTCTTCTTCTTCTTCACTTCACGGCATGGGCAGAGTACCCGTTCCGTCTGACAATAATTGCGCCTTCCATCTCTTTTTAGGTCTACCAACATCTCTCTTTCCTTGTGGCTGATATTGGAATGCAATCTTAGGCAGTCTTGTTTCGGACATTCTTTCTATATGCTGCATCCATTCATTCCTTTTGATATTTTTCAATTTTGCTGCTTATCGAGTCTACTTTGAGTTCCTTTCTTATGTCTTCATTCCTTACTCTATCCAACCTTGTGCATCGCTTTGTTTTCCTTAATTCCCACATAATTCAGCATATACGTGTTATGTAAATTGCTTAATTGCACGGTATGTTGATCCAAAGTGTTCAGAGCAGGTTTGGAGAAGATTGAAAATAAACATTTTTCCGTATAAAATGTAGTTTAGGCTGAGGCATTTCCTTAAATCTTCATGTGGCATTTTTGGACGACTGTGGACTTAAATACGAAGTTGGGTAATTTACAACAATTTATTTTTGAGTTATGCTGCTTCGGGACCCAGACACTCAAAACTTCAAAACATGAATTTATGCTGAAACTTAGAGATCAAATTTGTGAACGTAATTCATTGCTTCTTCTGACTTCTACCTGCATAGTATAGAAGATAAAGAAAACTTGATTTGCATTTTTAATTTATGTATAAATCTCTGAACACGTTATTACAAAACCAAGGAAAACTTTAAGGCAACGCTACACTGAAAATTCCAAATTCTATCATTATAAAAATTTAGCCACATAATTAGAGTATCCTTTTAAACTTACATGCAAATGTTCATGTTGCTGCAATAAATAGTGCATTAATTATTAATTATTTTTGTAAAAATATTTATAAATTAAAAATGTTCTACGCTTCAAAAAATTTGAGCTTTTAAGTTTAATTTTTGTTTTTGGCTAGTAAAGAGTAACTTTAAAAAACCCACATTCTTATTTTTTGAATGTCCTTGTAGCATTTATTCTAAAATATTTTCAATGCGTTACCTCTCAACGTTTTGAAAATATTAACTTTTTTGTTGCTTAACATCATATAATTTTCAAAAAATGAGCATTAACAAAAAAGTGTATTGTGCAGTTTCTTATTTACATATTATGGACCCATCCTATAAGTTTCACCAAGTTCAATGAAATACTTTGACATCTAAGGCATGTTGTATAGGTACTGAAAAGTGTTAGAAAAGAAATTTCTCAGAAAATTAATTTTAAAGCAATGATTGTTACTTTTAACGATTTTCAACATTTTCGGCGAATTTTAGTGTATTGTTTACTTTTCTGCTAATTCTATATGGCATGTCTATTATATTTTATGATTATATTTTCTGGAATTCTATGTTTCAGCTCAACAAATTATCAAACTCTGGAAATAGTACTGACAGAAAATAGACAATTTGTTTCCAAATAGGAACAACAGCATATTTTGATGCATTTGCATTACGAAAGGTTTTACTTAAATGGCTTTACAGAGTACACAAGTACTCTTGTCTAATTTAAACATTTTAGGCCATCACGTGCCATCTGAAATTCCTCTGATTTTACCCTCTGATTCAATGATATAAATAACATATAACATTAGCAGAAAAGTGAAAAGTATTGTGTAAGTGGTGCAAAATTAAGTATTTTAGCGTGACATCAATGTTTGTGTACAGCATGAAAGAAAATACGTAACACAGAAGTTTCACAAGAAATATTTGGTGTCACTACACGGGAAAATCTAACAGCAATATTCAGAACGCACACAAGAAATCATCATACTAAAATAATAGTTTAATATAAGTAGTAAAATAATATTTCAATAAACATATTGCTATTTGTTTAAATCCACTATCAATTTCTGTAATATTAATTGATATTATTTATCATACAGTTTGACACATGTTCACAGCTTACACATCTCTAAATTCTAAAATGCACATTTTACGGCATGTCTTTAGTTTTTAGCTTAAGGGGAAACTAAAAGCCAAAGTTAGATTTTATAAAGTCGTGACCCATTAAAAACCATCTAGCAAAAGGGACAGAAAAGTTTCAGGGTGCAAATGCATGCCTTCTAGGTTTATACATGGATATGGTTTATCAAAGGCGATAGGATTTTTATCTTTCTTACCCGATAATGATTGGATTGGATTATTCGGAGGGGACTTGGCACCTCGACCATACAGATCTTTTGTACTATGGCGCGAGTGGGGCACTCCCGGGAGGGAGGATAAGGTGACAGGAGACGGCGTGGCCGACCCCAAGGAGCCACTATAGTACAGAGGGCGTGGTCCCTACACTTTACTAGATAGAAACTCCCCGGTAATCCAGGACAATCGTCGACCTACCGTGGTCCGAAACAGTCACGAGCCCTGTTCGGAGATCGCCGAGCATTAGGTGCTAACGTATCTCAACGTTTCGTATCCCGTCAACGAAGGTGTAGGCGGCTTCCCTGATACGAATTCAGGTAGGAGGTCTACAAAAGCTTTGCTGATCAGCTGTTCAATTGCCAGGACGAACTCCGCAGCGTCTCCCCTGGCTGCTGCGTCCTTGACATCAGTTGGCTGTGGCCAAGCGGTGGTTCCCGAAGTGGTTTTCCGGAACCACCCAAATGTCTTTGAGCGCCGCCGCTGTCTGGACCTCGTTCAAGACCTCTGCGGCCCGTACCTGGCGGCTGGCTATTAGCTGTGCGGCCTCCTCCTCTGGTGACCACTTGTTATGCTTGGCCACTGTGTGGAATTGGCAGCGGAAGACTTCGAATTTGGACGTGCCGTCGTACTTCAGCGGTTTGACGCGCGCAGATGTTGTGTCGCGTCCCAGCGTGTGCACCTTGAAATCTTTCATCCTTCTGGACGATGTCCTCCACCATGGCGTTCAGCGAATTAGTGTTGGTGTTGGTGTCGGCTTTTCCCTTTAGGTTGTTAACGCGGCTCGCCAGGTCTTGGAGGGATTTGGTGTTATTATCGGCCTTTCCCTAGAGGTCATTAAAGCGGTTCGCCAGGTCTTCGACGCGCTCGTCCACTTGGCCCATCCGCTTGCCCAGCCCCGTGACGTCATCCCTCACGCCGGCCAGCTGTTTTTCAAATTGTTCGGCGAGGGCCTCGTTCGCAGCCTTAATTTCAGATAGTTCGGCCTTCATTTGTTTCATCTCGACGGTGAGGTTGTCGTTCGCCGTCTTCATTTCTGTTACCAGGCTATCGTTTGCCGTTCTCATTTCTTTCAGTTTCGTGGCCAGATTGTTTTTTTTTTTTTTTTTTTTTTTTTTTTTTTTTTTTTTTGCAGCTTCCGTCTTCGTTGTTAATTCGGTCATCTTCACGGCCAAGTTGTTATTTGCCGTCTCCAACTTCTCTGGAATCTGTGGCAATGCAGCCCCCATGTCGTATGTCTCACTCCTGGCCCCAATTGTGACTTTGTGGGTTTGTCAAATTAAAAGTCCAGGTTACAAACACTAAAAATGGCTCTTTATTTCTGTAGAAACACACTTTAGTCAACACGAGGGTAGCATAATTACGTCATATACACAATACAATTTGCAAGGTCAATTGCCACAAACAAAGTTCACACAGCTGTTCACGCATACGAGTCCAATTAACAACTGTTCCCTTGACGAGCTGCTGCTTCCTAATTTATTCCTTACTCACTATCCGGATTGTTCTCAATCAAGACGGTGCTGGAAGAAAGACGAACTCTCCAGAAATCCGTCTCGTTCCTCGCACCGTTTCGGCGAACTTTTATCTCCGCACTACACTGCCCGTCTCTTTGAACTCGTCGCCCGTGCCGCCTCACCTCAACAATGCGTTCGCGAGAAGAAGCAAATTACCTTAGACAAAAAAAACTGCCATAATTAACAGTGATATAATTTGTAGAGAAAAACCTTGTTTTCTAAGCAAAAACTACATGAGTTATAATTCCTTTCTGTATGAAAAGGCATAGAATTCAGAATAGAATATTGTGGGCATAGAATTAAAAAGTTCTATGTTACATTCATGACATTCTCTAACTTCTATCTCGTATTATTAAGTATACATAACACTGTTTTTAAAACTTATTTCCATCCACTTCATTGTAATTGAGATAAATATTTGTAGAAATAGCTACACTAATCAATTCGCTACAGAAAACAAGGAGAAAGCGGTAGTAAAATTTGTAAGAAAGGGATGTTAAAGGTACTCTTGTTAAAGATACTCTTTGCATGAAATCGCAATAAACAACTGAAATGACTGCATAAGAAGGACAAAGTGTTAAACAAATCGTACCGTTAATAAATGAAATTGTTAATGGCACTAAAGAATTGCTTTCAATAAGTGCACTTTAAAAAGAAACACGTTTTTGTACCTTTTCGTCCATTACTTGATCCTAACAGGTTAAAGAAGATAAACTGGACTTCATTCCCAGAAATTCAATATATATATGTGTGTGTGTGTGTGTGTGTGTGTGTGTGTGTGTGTGTGTGTGTGTGTGTGTGTGTGTGTGTGTGTGTGTGTGTGTGTGTGTGGTAGATAAATACAAATTGTTAGACGTATTTTCAAGAAACATCGCAAACTGCTAAGATATTCCTTGTAAAGGGCATTTTGGAATGGGGGATTTTGTGAAAAGCTTTTTGTCGCATATCTGGAAGACATTAATGTTTAAAATGCCAAGTTTTGTAATTGGCTGAAAGTTTTTGAGCTATACTGATCACAAAATCACAAACACATGTGCGCGGACGTAAAAGTGCTTTTTATATAATTCAAAAAGTTTCATATTTCAGGTAATTTCATGTAATGGGATTTTTGTATTGAAATTAATACTTCGTCTTACTTGCTGTAAGTAAGCAGTAGAGTAATTTATTTGAAGTACAGGCATTGTGAATACAGTGTCAAAATGCGTGTTAAATTAAAGACGAAATTCTAACGTTGGTAAAAGACTGGACAAGAAATAAAAACTAACACTTTCAGAAACTTTTGATATTTAACTACCCTTAAACATTGATTCTAAAGGGCACTTCATGATTTGCACAACAATCTGTGCACAGAGAGTTAGTCGCAAAACTACACACTTCACTTGACCTAGGACGCTTACCGCAACAGACAAATAAGCGGCAGGAATTAGCTTCTCGACTGGGAGAAGAGAAGCTCTCAGCCCCCCGCACCCGCTTTCGGCTTCAAAGGAAGGCGCTGGTTAACAAGGTGAATTTTGTGATACATCACAATTATATAGGGAATTAATTTCTACCTCTGCTTCGAAGCTCCTTGCGGTTAACGTGTCATTATGTGTAAACACACAGACGGTCGCGCTCGAACACGTTTTAAGCCTTATATAATGACCATTTTAAACCCCAGATTCAGAAACCACTGCAATTTAGGTAATTGCGGTATATAATCTCCACAATAATACAGCTTCAGACATCACATCTGTGATTCTGTATCTGCAAACAGATGACCCTGACATACTGCTGCTCGACATTTCAAAAACAGCTGAGGCTTTCGTTACCACATAACCGCTCTGTGTGCAGCACTAAAATGTTCGTTTTAAGCTCACGAAACCCTCTTCAAGTCATGGCTAATGAGATAGGCTACGACACGTGTACGAGTTATGTAATAACAGTAGTCAACATGGCTAACATTGTATAACATCAGCTGATTTCTGTTCGTGACAAAGCCTATCTCGTTAGCCATGCTTTAAGCATGGTAAAGATAAAAGCACACATAACCTGTCTCTTAAATAATTGGAGTAGAAGAGAAAAGAAACTATTTCGCTTGAACTTTATCCTGAAATAATTTAGTACCTCAGATGGGAAAAGGAGCAAACGGGAAAAAGGGGGTTCGTTAAGAATTGAAGAACGTTACTCATGCAACATTTGATGCAGCACTCCGTTTACAAGGTTATCAAACAGTCAGGCTACGAAACCTAAAGGTTCTTAAAACTAAGCTAACCTTTAATGCCTGAATTAACTTCCAATTAAGGGATTGAAACTAAAATTAGATTAATAATTGTGTCAAACAACATCAGAAGTAAGAGATCTCATATCTAATTGGCAGATTTGGAGGATTTTTACTTTCTCTTGGTAGTGTTTACCACCCATTCTAATTATATTCGGTACTACAGGTGGTAAACATAATGATACCAGCAAGAAAATTACACTTCAGAAAGGAATTTTGTGAAGAAACATTCCAGGTCTAAGATTAGGGCATCTCCCATGCATTTGTCAGTTATGAAGGCTGAGGGGGGGGGGGGGGCAAAAGGAAAAACCCTCATTCAGGAGGACAGTACCGCCGGAGTTTGAAGCGCGGATCTCCCGAATGCGAACCTTACACATTACCGCGGGTCCACCTCCCTCAATTTCATTTTCTCTACCACGAACCTACAGTTCATAGAGACATTACTGTATTGGAAAGAACAATTCTATTCATATGTCACCAAAAATACGAGCTTTGAAGTCGTATTAATGCAAAAGGTTTTTTTAAAAAGGTTTCGTGTTTGAGGGATCTCCAAGTGATTCGACATAAGCCTTTTGAAGAAAATCTTCCCATTCCAGGTTAACCTTTACATGAAAAATGTGAATCATCTGCTAATAGCCTGCGGAACGTCTTCATTTTGGATGGATGTTCTGTATTTTTGTACAACTGATAAGTCTAAGAGATAAAAAAGGTCTGCACAGAAACATATAGAATAAAGAATGCATTTATTTTTATAGTCCTGAATTCTCAAATACCTCCTACTTTTGTGAAGTCATTCGTAGGTTTCTGGTGTTAACTTAAAGCGGAATTTCAAAGCTAGCGCATAACTTGGGTTATTACTTTCGTCTCTCTTTGCCCTCAGTAAAACGTATAATAAAATGATTTCAGCCAGCGCATATCTTGATTAACACGAAGTTCATCGACCGCCATTGGTATTACAAAGTGCAAATGCCTGCATAAGTGAATTAAAGCTGGAACGATAAAAGTCGCGAAGCTAGAGTCATTAGAAAATTAACGATAACAAGTATAATGTGATACCTATTTTTTGGGAAAAGCTACAGATTGTAGTATGCACTTTATTTGCAAATTTTTTAATCCATACATTTATCAAAACGACTTTCCACATCCACAAGGCGCTAGCAGAGTCCTCAGCAAGTTAGCATCTATTGCAGAACGTTTGGCATTTTATTGATCCTTTCTGGTGTTCTGGCGGTGAATAAAGGGTCCGAGAGTTTCAAAAATTAATATAACTTTATAGTTGCTGGAAGCATTCATGAGTTATCTTGAAAGACGAATGTCGGGTACTCTAAGCTCCATGGACACTGGGCTCATTTGAGCATCATTCCACCCATTTCATTCATCATCCGATATGACTTAACGTTGGAGGACGTAAATTACAAAAAAAAGCTTGTGTTTTAAAAATAATTGTTAACATTAAATATGCACAAAATTACTCACACATGCATACTTTTATACTCTCAGAGCAGCATAGAAATACTCCAATTAAAGAAAAATTGACTCTCTCCAATTGTGAATTAAATCGGGACTACTAGTTTCAGAAGTCAGAACGCTTACCACTCGACGATAAAGCCAGTTAATCTCAAAGTTGTCCGCAAAGCAGAGTTCATCTATAGCTCGAAACTAGCAGATTTCACTGCCAAACAGCAAACAGTTAATTTACTAAATTTCAGGTGAATGTGACGTCACAGATTTGTTACGAAACACCATAATTTGTGGCATAATTAGAAAACGTTCAGAACTTTGAATGAATGCATTTATTTAATTAATATTCTATGTATATTATATTTTGAGCCTTATAACGGCATGTGCTTTTGTAATAAAAAGAAGCTAAAACAAAATAAATCTTGACAAAAAATTGAAGAAAAACTATCATTTCAAGCAATCATCATTGCTTGAAAAACAATAGCACATACTCAAATACAGCATATGAAATACAAGAAAACATCAAAAAGTGTAAACATATTACAATGGATTGTTTTGTCACACTCTTGATACCGAAATTAAAGGACTGCAATAAGCAAAGAATCGTGATGGAATTCAAAGAAATCGTGTATCTTTGTTACAATACGTGCAGACAGTATTGAGCTGAATAACAGTTGAGTTGAATAATTGTTTCAACAAAAGAAACGTAAGAAACAATGTTCTTAGCAGGGTTCTAAAGGGATAGCACTTGACTACGTTTGAATAGGTATTCTTCGGACACTTAATAATGGCATGACCGAGACTAATAATCACAATGGACAAAACAGTCACAAAGGAGTTTTGGTTGAATAAACAGGGTCTTCCAGAAAGTGAAATGGACACACACGCACGCACGCAGCTGTGCATAGTGTGAGGACAGGCAGTCCGTGGCGAGCAGGCCATTAATACAGTCCTCTGGTTCTATCTTGGGCGAAGGCAAGAATTAAGTGTTATCGCGTACTAAGCATTCTACATACAGTGATATTTGTAATCCTTGGTAGGCAACTTCGAGTTTGATGTGATGATAAAAAGGAGCAGTCATTAAACCAGTTTGAAACTTGTATTCCAGTGTAATTAGAACCATCCTTACTCATAAATATCCACGCATACCCTGAGAGAAAACTCATTGCTTTACCCTGCGGGACCACACTTATTTGCATCAAACTATCGCGACCACGTGGAACTCCTTTGCGCCACCATAATTTTTGTACCACTCTATATTACCCCCCCCCCCCCCCCCGCGCCCCCCAAAAAGAAATTAAAGAAGAGAAGACACACTACTCAGTAACAATAATTGAGAAATAACGAAGCAGCAAAAAGAGATTCTGGTGACTTGCTCTGACATGAACCTTGTACAGGTTATTGTAACCAACGCCCACTACGTAATGTTAATCTAGATCATTTGTACAAATAGTTTTATTGCACATTTTCTTGAAGGTATTAGTGAGTTAGAGGGATACGGTAGACTTTAAATGCTAATAGAAGATTTGAAGAGCAGGTAGCTAGTTAATGACTTCGAAGTTCCATTTCTTTTCATGGCCAAGAGAGGGAGAGAGACAGAGAGAGAGAGAGAGAGAGAGAGACAGAGAGAGAGAGAGAAGGAATAATGACTTCCCATTTGAAATAGTACAAATTATTCGAAATGGAAACCAATCTTTCAGATATTTAGGGATTGAATTACAGTATACATATGAATAATATTAGAACTATGGTGATAAAACTGGTAATGATATTAGTTTCAATAATTCAAAAAAGTTATAGAATACACTCTGAGGCGACCAAGATATATCACATGAGATTTGTAGTGAGAATAACGAGCTATGGAGCCAGTACCTGGGCACACAGATTAAGAATCACAAAGTACAGAAATATGATTAGACGAACACAACGACAAATTCTAATGAAGACTACAGGAGCGCTCAAAAAGACTTCAACAGTGGCAATACTAGCAATAGCAGAAATATGGCCCTTAGTCTATTCCATAGACTTAAGAGGTGCGTTGTATTGGATGAAAAGAGGAGAGTATGGAAAGGTAGAATAAATACGAAAAAGAAGATGGAGAACTAGAAGGAAAATTGACAATTAATTGATAACTAAGTAGCAGCAGGAATTGGAAGAACTAGAAACCTGAAGAACAAGGTATGAATTATTTCCATCTATAACGGAAAGGCTAAAATTAAAGGATGTCAAACCCTTGAATGGACTGTTTCATTTTCTGTCTGGACATGGGACTTAAAAGGGATATTGGGCACGGACAGGAAGGAGAAAAGAAGGAAAATGCATGACTTACGAAGTAAAAGATACGCCGGAACATATCTTTGAATGTGAAAGATGTGTGCAAATGCTGGGAGATGACAGAAAAGAATTACAAGATTATGGGACATAATAAGAAGTCAGGATGATTATACATTATTGGAAAGAATGACGCAACACGTATCTTTAAAGGTTTTGGTAGAATATCTATAACAAGGATGGGAAGAAAGTCTGCCAATGGATGAAGAACAAATAAATAGTAGAAGAAAAAAATACTTCTTAAGTTATGCCTATGAGAACTGGACACTTAAGATTGAATAGAAGAAAGATAGAAACAGCCGAAATGAAATTCTTACGTTCTGTAGTAGGATACTATGATTTTAGATAAAAACATAATGAGGACATTAGAACAGAGTTGAGCATATTCAAATTAAACGACAGAATAAATCAAATAAAAAATAACTAGCAAGAATGCATAGGAAGGATGCCACAAAACAGATTATCACAGACATTACTGCAATATCAACCTAAAGGTAGAACAAGAGTTGGACGTCCATGCGCCAGATGCATAAACTCCTACTCTTGATGTGCAAACAGGTCAAAGGCCTTAATACATGTAGTAGTAGTAGTAGAAGAAGAAGAAGAAGAAGAAGAAGAAGAAGAAGAAGAAGAAGAAGAAGAAGAAGAAGAAGAAGAAGAAGAAGAAGAAGAAGAAGAAGAAGAAGAAGAAGAAGAAGAAGAAGAAATACTTTTCGATTTCGGCTAGTAGGAAGGGAAAAGAACATGGAAGAGACACAGGAGGTACGCAGATGGTAAGAAGAATCATGACTCGACGGAGAAGAGAAGAGGAGGCGTATAACGTAGAACACGAGTTTGAAGACGAAAGTGTACTGGTGGGTGAAGAAGAGGGAAAAGAAAGAAATAGGACTAGAAGCAAATGCCTATAGATTTTGATTGCTAGGATAACGGCGGCGGAAGCAAGAAAAATGTGACCCAGGAGAACTAGTTATGAAATACACGAGGAAAATACATAAGAACAATCAACATTAGTAAAGAAAATCACAGAAATGATTGGGGTGGAACTTAAAACAATTGAACCTTCTAGCCACTGGCGCAGTTATAAAACTGGTTAATAAATATGGAGGAATATTTGAGGTATTAGTTTTGAGATAGAAGTATGCACGGTTGGACAAGTAATCGTCTCAAAAATCTTTTTTTTAAATAAAAATAACAATTGAATGAATGCGAAACATAAACGGATTTATACCTAGGTATTTTAAACGTAAAGGAGAGACAGTTATTAGCCTCATATATAAAATGTTTTCAATTGTAAGACTACATTTGAACCCAAGCAGACATAGTTTGGTTTACATTAGTCAATAGATAGTTTGGCTAATCTGTGCATATAAAGTTATATATTGTGTAAAACAATTTTTATATAAAAGTGAAAACAAATTTCAATTAGGCATGGTCTCAAGAAACCTCGCTAATAGAAATACAGAATTATAAATATAAAGCCTGCCTCGGTAGTGTAGATGTTAGCGTGTCTGCCACACGTTCAAGAGGTCCCCAGTTCATATCTTGGTCAGGGTGAGTTACCTGGATAAGGTTTTGTCCGGGGTTTTCCCTTATCCTGATAGACGAATGTCGGGTACCTCTAAGCTCCACGGACCCCGGGCCCATTTGAGCATCATTTTACCCATTTCATTCATCTTCCGATATGACTTAACGTTGGAGGACGTAAATTTAAAAAATAAATAAGTAAAATAGAAACCAATAACAATAAATATGTTTCAAACGGTGAAGTCCACTAACGAATTTCAGCAAATATTTAAAAGTAATAACAGCACAGGACTATTAAAAATAATAGAACAAAATGTTGAGCTATGTTGTAAAATTTCATTCAGCAGTATTAATAACTTATCAAAATCATGAGCGATAACAATAACATTGTAAATTTGATCATCACCAATTAAAGATCCCAGTTGGTCTAATTAATTTGCATGATTTGTAGTAATTTTTGTCATGTCTTTTATTATTCTGATTTTGCATAGCAGTTTCTCGTTTTTTGTTGATGTTTCGACCTGTATCAATTCTGTTTTTCTCCGTGATACCAGAATAATTTTAAAAAAGATGAATTTTATTTATTCAGTTTCATATCACTATTAATCCTTTCTAAATGGGATTTTGGCTTCGTATTAACGTTTTGTTCAAAGATGTCCACATAATAGTTACCCGTTTTACTTCACTGTGCTATAGATCGCTGAATTTCAAATCTATAATGATAAATAAATGTTAAACGTACTAATACTAAACATGCTATTTTTTATTTAACACTGCTATGATTACACAATTATACATGTTCATTGGTTCTATAAGCTTCTGTATTAATAATTGATACGGAAAATTATTGAGATACACTATAGAGGCCCAATTGAGATTAAAATATGAAGGAGCCAACCTTTAGGAACGAAATATTCGATGTGCAAAGTTTGAACTGTTGCGACTCTATAAAAATAGTCCAACGTAATTTTCGTACGTAATACATTTAACGGGTGTTTATATGAGAATGAATTGCAGACTAAGAATGAAACCTAGCAACTCAAATATCACCATATTCTATTGACTTATCCCGTAATGGAGGAAAAATGGCAGAAGTGTACTGTTAAAATATAACCAGTATAAGTACAAGTTATTTATCGTGTCCACGTTTTCCCTGCCTGCCAGTAGCGCTCGACATACCTTCAAACCTCCTTTGGACATAATGAAAGATTGCCGTAAATACGCTTTGCTCCTTTAGTAACAACCGTAGCGTTTTGTGCCAGTATGTTAGAGAAACTGTTTTGGTATCCATTAGCAGTCTCGTTTGATGCAGGTGGCCAAGCGAATGAGAATGGATAGCATATTTCGCTTTGTCTCTGACTGAGGGACGCTGCAAGGGCTCCCGTTAAAACGCCATATGGGTAATTAACTTTTCGATTCTGCAAAATGCATTCATGTCACTCGCTACATGCTTTCCACTAAACATGTTTCCAGGACAATAAAATATGCAGGAGCGTGAAAATAGGATTTCTACTCGCGCTGCAAACAATAGAGCTGATTCTTGCTCAGTTCTGTACACAAGAGATTACATCACGAGTGATATGACTATTTCCACCAAGACACCCAGAACACCTTCATTCGAGGTAAAGTAATGAAATACAGCAGTCTGGAGATGTGTGTAGCAGGAAATTGGTTGCTCCCGTCTCTCTCTCTCTCACTCTCTCTCTCTCTGTCTTCCTGTAATTGTCCCACACAGAGTCTCATGCATTTCATCTCACAAACTCTCTTCTTCAACTTGTATATACTTGACGACTACCAAATAAGAGAATAGCACGAGAACTTCCTTTCTCTCCTCAAGGGCAGACGAAACCTTTCACATGGCAGAAACCCTAAGTACAGCACTGGTTGCATCTGGTGGTTTTTAGTAGTTACACATTATATTAAGAGTGTAAGGAACTTTTAATTCTTGCAGTTTGTTGCTTTTGTATTAAGCTAAACTTTTAAAATCACCCCCAGTTTCCTTTCACTGAAATTAAACATGCTTAAATTAAACATCAATCTCTCTCTGTCTCACTCACTCACTCAGTCACTCACTCACCCACTCCCTCACTCTCTCTCTCTCACACACACATACACACACACATACACACACACACACACATACACACACACACACACACACACACACACACACACTAGTAAATCAAAGATTTTATTCCGCTAAGATATTCCATTCGGATCCTAAAATTTCTTTCTGTTCTAATCCATTAACGTAACCTTTCTATTGGGTATTACTATAAGAATACCAATTATTTAAGAAACCAAAAGAACAAGAAACGAGAGAGAAAAATGTTATGAACGTTATGACATACAAATTCGCCTACTTATCTGCAATCTAAGGTGTTCTATGTGCAAAATGCAATACAACATAAAATGAATATTAATTAGAGCCCAACACTCTACGGCATCATAAACGGTGTACGAGGGTGGTCTGAAAAGTTTTCGACCTCAACATGAAGATTGCAGCACTCGTAAATAAAAGCTAGTGAATTTAATTTTTCATCTGCTGACAGTTACCAAAGTTTCAGCCATTTTGGACGCTCAGTTGTTATGTAACAATCGTTTGAGTGAGTTGATGTTAGTGTTTTGATGAAAATGGACAAAATCGAATATCGAGCTGTCACTAAATATTTGTTTTTTGAAAGGCAAGACGCCTACGCAAATGAAAGATGAGTTGGATTCTGTGTACGGGGACTCTGCACCATCATTTACTGCAATTAAATTTTGGGCAGCTGAATTTATATGCGGCAGTAAGAGCTTGGGAGACGATGAATGTTCGGGACGTCCAAAAACTGCAACCACCGACATAAACATCGCCAAAGTTCACCAAATGGTGCTAGACGACCGAAGAATTAAAGTGAGAGAGATAGCAGAGACTACGAACATGACAAAAGAGCGTGTTTGTTACACTTGTACACTTAGACATAAGAAAGCTGTCCGTGCGTTAGGTGCTGCGCTTGCTCAAAAAAGAAAAAAATAAACTGTTCTTTTTTCGGCTGGGAAAGTGATGGCGACTGTTTTCTGGGATAGTCATGCAGTTATTTTAATCGACTGTCTTCAAAAAGGAAAAACCATTACGGGAGCATACTACGCATCATTACTTGACAAGCTGAAGGCAGAACTTGCGGACAAACGGCAACATTTGCAGATAAAGAAATTCTTGTATCACCAAGACAACGCACCGTCACACACCTCCGCTGTTACAATGGCGAAAATCCTCGAATTACGGTTTGAACTGCTTGACCATCCGCCTTACTCACCAGGTATAGCCCCAAGTGACTTCTTTTTGTTCCCTCATCTGAAAACTGCGCTCGGAAGACAGAGATTTCCGTCAAATGAAGAGGCAATCACCTTCGTGAACAATTATTTTGCAGAGAAAAATAGCGAGTTCTATTTGTACGGTTTACAGAAATGCGAGCATCGCTGGGAGAAGTGTGTAGAGTTACAAGCAGACTATGTTGAAAAATAAAAAAAATAAAAAAAAAAAAATTCTGAAAAAATGTCTTGTGTCTTTATTTGGTCGGAAACTTTTCAGACCACCTATATACACTTGTAATAAATGAAATGATAATAGAAGGAAATTTCAGGATACATTTAGGGCATGTTCTCGGCAGAGAGGGATTTGAACCGCAGATCTCTTAATAATGAGTTTGTACCTTATAAAACTTAGTTTAACATATTAGTATTGTTACGTTGTGAGGATGTGCTTCAGTGTTACAGTGTGTTTGTGCTGCCATAATGCCTGGAGCGTCCCGTAAGGGAAATGAAGAGCCTTGGTAGAATACACATCACTCCAGCATTCACTTTGCGAACCACGGGAAAACTACGAAAGTGGCCAAAGCCAGAGTAGGCAGTCACCAGGGATTGAAACCGGGACCTCTCAAATGCAGCAATCTCGCCGGGTTACCTCTAGTTGATGAAGGAGGCACCACTATTTCCACGAAAGTATTTGATATTGATGTTTCGAAATTTGTTATCGAAAATCCCCCGACAAGGTACCCTTTACATAGAAACAGTTTACAAGTGTTTGGTCTTCCCCAAAAAATGCCTATAAACATTTCCATTAATATGCTATATGTTTAAAATATTTTCGTTTCAAATTATTATTCTAGAAATAGCACATAAAGAAGATCTCTTCATCCTTGACTTTTGCGTAGCTGATGAAACAAAAGTGTTAGACAAAATGTTACAAGAAAAACACGTAGATCTTGCTGAAGCAAGCATAGTATCAAATACATGTTTTTACGAGTTAACAATTTTTTAGACAAAGCTCGTTATTCGTTTGAATTTTCAAACCCCATACTTCTTTCAGCCACTTTGGTTTTATCTCCTGTCCGCGCAAAGAGAACAGAATTTGAAAGTCATCGCATAGCAATCAGCTCTTAAAATATATGATTTTCTCTTAAAATCCACTGTATTCCATTAAACCCGTTGTACCCTCAAGGAAATATGCAATGCAACAATTTCTGACAGTTTATTTTTCTATCTAACTTGCGGTAGTCCTGCGCCGTGGCGTAATGGGCTAAGGCAGGATGCGTTGGCTCCTGCCCATGGAAAGCAGCCCGGGTTCGATCCCACCCATGGGGTGCGGATTTTAATTTCCGGGTATAGGACCGGTATCTACTCAGCATCGTGAGGAAAGTGAGGAGCTTAGGCTAGGTAAGCGGACCTGGTTACGAAAACCAACATTCCAGCTGGGGGATGCCGAGATGCTGACCACATCTGCTCCTCGTATCGGTTGGATGATCGCCTCCCTCTACTTAGCGTAAGCGGGCGTGAGGTCGGCAGTCGGGTTGGTAGGCCTTGGCCCTCTTAGGACTGTCGCGCCAGGATTTATTTTATTTATTTATTTTATCTAACGTGCGGTACATTAAAGAGGTAGAGAAAGTCCTGTTAGTGCAACATTCGATTCTTTGTTGTGAAGTCATGGAAACAGTATAGAATTTTAAGATCAGCAATACAGCTACCCGCTTTAAAGGATTTGACTATCGCTTCAGCCTCTTGTATCTATAAAGAAAGGTGTGATGCTATTTCTGCCAATGGCTACCGCGGTTAACATAAAAGTAAAAACCAAACCATTACCAGGGTACTTATCGATGTCGTATAAAAATAACGTATAAATAGACTCAGAAAAGCATGCGAACGTAACACAGCAAATGCAAAATTCAGTGCCAATTAATAAATCAATATGTGAAATGTATGTCAAAGTCTTTCTTTCTACGAACTGTAGTAATGGATACTCCACATAGTAGCTAACGATTAGCATTCATAATTAATTTACCTTTAGAAAGACCTTCTATTGTCTTCTAAAGGTCACCTGCATTGCATTTCCTTCCTTTTGGAAACGAATGTTCGGTTACGTTGAATTAATCATGCTGAAAGTATAGCGTGGTGGACTTCGCTCTTGTAAAATGGGATGACATGACACGAACCTAGAAAGAACCAGGACTATTGGAAATTGATGAACAACGTGATCAAATCTCTTTGTAGGGACTTGTCATTTAGACGTTTCATGTGAATATCTAAGACTAGTTAAATATATGAGGCAGTGTTTGGAAGGACTTGTTTTCAAGTTTCAAAACTGATTCCTTGTTTTTGCATCCATACATTCCTAAACTTAAATTGAATTTCATTTTTTATTTCTCTTTTTACCGAACGAAACAGTATTCATAATTAGTTTAACAAACTATCAGGGTAAGTCTTATTGAAGTAAAAAGACCTGCTGATCCTTTCACACGCAATTACACATAGAATAGAAAACTGTAGATCATTCTTCCCAACAATAGATGGAAGATTAAAGCTGAAAACCCGTACAACATACAAACTTACAGCACTTACAATTTTACATAGCCCTACAAAAGCACATTTGCTTCTTCTTCCTCTTCTTCTTATCCCTTGTATCTTTAAGCATCGGGGTAGCCTCGTTCTGTCTATCTCTGCCACTCCGATCTGTTTCCATACAATTTTTACTTCTTTGCCAGCAATTGTCTTGATATTCCATGTTCCAAATCTCGTCATCGTGTAGATCCATCCAATCCGAGGTCACTGTCGTTTCTTTGAATCATTTCTAGCCCCACAGGGGTGATTAGCCTAATGTGGAGTGGTTTGTTGGGTTGACTTCCCAGTCTCCTTATTTATGTCCACAGGAGGCAGGGTGGTCCAGTTATATCCCAGGCAGTGGGCGCCCATTTTTGTCGCCTTTTACGACACGCTTGAGCTACGTAGGACAATTCTAAACTTCGGTTTTTGTTGTTGTTGTTGTTGTTGTTGTAATTTACTGCCTCCAACGTTAAGTCATATAGGACGATGAATGGAATGGATGAAATGATGCTCAAATAAGCCCAGGGTCCTTAGAGCTTAGAGTTACCTGACATTAGTCCTTCAGGATAAGGGAAAACCCCGGAAAAATACCTTATCCAGGTAACTCACCGTGACCGAGATTCGAACTCGGGACCTCTTGAACGTGAGGCAGACATGCTACCACCACGCTACCAAGGCGGGCTAAAAACCTCGGTTACCACCCTGGAGCACATTTACTCAGACTTAAAATAATTAAGAATTCAATATGTCCCTCTAAAGAAAGGGAACATATAACCTGAACATCTCTAAATGGAAAAATTATATTAAAAAGGCAAAAAAGTTAACAAAACACAGTGCTTCAATTATCAAGGTCCAGTTAGCCATCGTGATGTTATATTTATATTAAATTCACACGCACATACACACATATTTGCTTTCTACACTTCCCAAGTCTGTGGATGGGGACTAACCTTATCCTCCAGTTGGTTTGGTTGTAAATTTTTTTTTTTTTTTTTTTTTTTTTTTTTTTGTAATTTACGTCCTCCTATGTTAAGTCATATCGGAGGATGAATGGAATGGGTGAAATGATGCTCAAATGAGCCCGGAGCCCATGGAGCTTAGAGCTACCCGATATTCGTCTTTCAGGATAAGGGAAAACCGCGTAAAATACCTTATCCAGATAACCCACCCTAACCGAGATTCGAATTCGGGACCTCTTGAACATGAGGCAGACTGCTACCACCACGCTACCAAGCCGGGCGGTTTGGTTGTAGGTCGATTATTAGGCTTCCATAGAAATCCCGTAGAAACATAAGAAACCGCATAAATTCTTGTAAGTGGTGATTCAAAATGTAACATGGTCACAGGTATAACGTAACCACAGAAGCTTGTTTTCAGGTTATGCAGCCATTCACATTACCTGACGTTAATGTAAAAATAGCCGTATATCTACGTTAAAAGTGTGGAACATCCTAAATTTCCACGTTATGTCTACGACAAACATAAGTCAACCAGAGGGTAGTACTCCATACATCTCATCATGTGATTATTTCAACATAAGGTTTCCGCCGCTATCCTTCTGTGTAAGATCAGAGGTCAGAATCGTGTTACCTATATCAGACTATAAAAGGCGAAGCAAAATAAATTATTATGTAGGTGGTGCAGTTCATGAACTTAACGTGCCTTAGCATTCATTTCAATACATGTACATAACGTCCTATGTCATGTGTAGTGTCGGTGGTCGCTTCGCAGATACTCGTATGTATATTAGCTATAAGGCTCAGCTGTCTTGAGACTGGTTACCCTTTGAGTGGTTTGAAATAGCAACAATACTGTTCAGTTTATACTTCAGCTATACCAGAAAATACATTCAGAAGCCAGTGAGTTAATTTAATACGCCAGTTCTAAAACTTAGAAGGCGAATTAATTGAAGACATGCCCAGAAATGCGGGTTAACTCACATTTTTTAAACATGGAGAAAAACGGTGTTTTGTGAATGAGGTTGAAAGGATTTGTTAAGATTATTTTATTTCATTTCTGAGAATATGAGACTCAAATATACAGTACAGTTATCAATGTTGTCCTTAATAGACCCCAAAACATGACTAATATAATAACATTAATAAAGGTGAAATATGAAAAATAAGGTGAAAACCTTTGTCGCCATTTATTCAAGTTTTATTTTAAATACATTTTAAATACCTTTTAGGTAAAACTAATAATGAAGTATGTGTTTTGGTTTTTAAACA
Organism: Mantis religiosa; assembly: GCA_030765055.1. Lineage (NCBI taxonomy): Eukaryota > Metazoa > Arthropoda > Insecta > Mantodea > Mantidae > Mantis > Mantis religiosa. The sequence continues at coordinate 837,857 of JAUKNK010000123.1, forward strand.
AGGTATACTTTGGATTATCCCACTTTTCAATAAGTAGGTATATCTTTTTGGGAAGTACTTACAAACTTTTCAGCTGTAGTCCGGCTGATCAAAAATGCTTCATCAGTAACATGCTGAGAAGCTGTGGTCTCAGATTTAAGAGTTTTATAGTACTCATAATAAACTGGTGGGATAAAATTCATCAGATCCAGTGAGGCTTTTAATTTTGCAGGATTTTTAGGTCCTGAACCATTGTATTTTGGAGGAAATTTCATATAACTAAACCATTGTTTGCCAGATATTTTTCTTCTAATATCCAAAGTGTCATAATCCTCAATACCACCGTAAGTGCATTTAAAATATAACTTAAACGGATGGTCTTTAAATACTTTCACCTTCACCTTGCTCACCTTACACTTTCCAGATTCTGAAACTGTTCTTTTATTTATCGTGAAAATGCTTTGCAGAAATGAACGTGTTAGTTTTCATTTTAACAACATGAAAAAGATTCTTTACCCTCTTTTTTCACTAACTCCATCCTTTGATCTGGAACATAAATGTAAGCTGCTTGCCTTTTTTTTTTTCTATAAGGCCGAAATCATAGTCACAAGGCCCAAATGTATGACCGGCCACTAGATGGTAGGCACAGAGTATGAATAGGTTAGCCCATTTTTGACATACGTATAGCATATCACGAAACGCAAGAACTTCAACTCTTTATTTAGCGTAATATGATTGCCGGATGATAGACCAGCACAAGAAAAGGTAGCTCTCTACCGCAACAACAAAGGGCAGCACTTTCGCAAACTATTTTATTTTGAGGGTTAGCCCGTTTTTCCGGGCATGTCTTCAATTCTTAAAAGTTAGTAAGCCATTGAAAAAAAAGTTGTGTTTCAGATCCGAATAAGAAGCTCAAGATTTGGCAACGTGTTACTTAGCCATGTTTGTGGGGTATTCATGAAGCAGACGAGACTTCAGTTGATAAAACAGCGTGTATTTCACAGTGCCACTGCAGAAATCCTTTAACGCGATCGATTACCGGCGTAATTACATGCTTGGTGTTAGCCGCAAGGAGCTTCGTCTTCTTGTGTTTCAGCGATCCACGGCAACTTACGCTTCTATTGTTATTGGGGAAACATACTCGTAACTGTGTTAATCCTGCATTCCCAAAAAGACACAACTCACTACAAGTAGCTCATACTTTAGCTTCCAGTAAATTAATTACTGGTGTTGTGTATTTTCCCACCCAATTGCGCATATCCTCATCGAAGTTTTATTACATTCTGTTAATGTTTAATTTGTACTGTGAATGCCACTTAACATTCATTGATACTTCAAAGAAACATTACTATCGCCGCTTTAAGAATTATAGTCGTTGCAGAGAGAGGGGAAATGGAAAGAGGTCAGCCAAAGATATATGGAGCAATAACAAATATTACGTTTAGTTAAAGACGCTACCGACTAGCAAAAGTATCAAAATTCTGTGCCGCAGTTATTTTAAGGCAATTAATATGACAAGAGACTATCGAGACTATCTATTTGTCCTATGAAGGGATCGCATCCGCAATCTTACACTCAGCAAGCCAGCACTTGAATCAGCTGTACCACTCAGAGCGTCAACAGGGTCAGAGGGAGAGAAGGCGAGAGACTGAGAGAAAGATGTAGAGTGACAATGAAAGAGGGAAAGAGAGAACATCCATAGATAACGCAATAATTCGAGCAAATGTAGGGCTTATGAATTATTTATCCCACCAAAGCAGATTAACCTAATGCGTTTGCACGAAACTTACAAATCATATAAACTGTCAAATTATTTCCAATAAAATTTTCATTAGTTTTACTGACAAATAAATTAAAAACCTCAGACGTTAAAAGTGTGTAAATTTAAATTGGAGTCGTGTAATACTGATGATATTATTTTCTACAATACATAAGTTGCACATAATATATCTCATGTGCTTCATTCACATGGATTTCTCTACCTACTCTTCTACAAAACATTATTACAAACGCTTGTAATTCTATCCACTTATCGTTAAACAATAAACTTTCATTTCATTTACAAATTTGGTTGTAGTCTGAAGCGCTAGTCAGATGTCTAAATCGCTAAGAGATGACACTAAAATGCTTTCGACCACGAGTAAAAATGAATAGCGGCAAAACGTTTTTGAAAATTTAAAGCAATAATAAGAATATCCCGGAAAAGACACCACACACAAATTAATTTGGTATAAATTGTGCACTCTAATAAGATCTGCCGTTTTTGGGCAGCCTTATGAATCAGACCGCAGGTATAGCAATTTGTGAACGTGGTGTCATTTTCCTACTTTCTTCTTCCACCACCGTTTATTGCGGGTGGTGGGACTTCACGGCAACACAGCTAAGAGAAGTCCTTGGATGTTAGGCAAACCAAAGAACAAAACAGCACCCCTGATTTAGAGAGAAATTCAGAGGCTAATCTTTGAAAGTTGAAGCTATACATTTAATTTATGATATAATTACATAAAAAATCTTATTTAAATATAAACCATTAAATTAATTCACCAAAAATAAAAAGGTTCGATCAATTTTCCATGTAAAGTGCTCTTCACAGTGAATTGAAGTTTCTCAAAATTTTGTGTGGTCGAAGTTTTAGAAGATACTCAACTTACAGATTAAGTTTGGTGTATATTCTACTTTCAATTTTGAGCTACACCCTTCAGATGCACATACATAAACCATTTATTAAAAAGCTGATATGTTGCACTCATTTGAATTTCTGTGTTTACTCTTGTAATTTTCTTCTTAAAAAGGCTTATTCTTCCAGAAATAGTTGAACTAAATATTACCTTATAAATACGATACAAAACGGAGAGTATACATAAGAGGCTGAAGCTATAGCCAAGTCTTTCAAGAGTGGTCGCTATGTGATGGTTTTAAAATTCTGTCCCCTTAGCATGCACAGAGGAAGAAAAAAGAAAACAAAGAGCGACTTTTTTATAAGAAGAGTATAAATGTTTTAATATGCAAACGAATCACAAGCAGTATCTCAAAAATCGTAAAGTACAAGTAGTGTGGTTTAATGAGATCTACATTTTGGGGTTATAAAATTGTATTTATCTCTTATAATTCAGAAAGAATGATAATTCAGATGCAGAAAATTCAATATATATTTATGTTCAAGATATTCTCGGGAAAGCCAGGTGAAAAGACGAATAGAAATCGACATTTCAGGAACGTACATCGTCTTTTCACTTGGCTTGTTTCCCGAGATACCTTGAACATATTCGTCGCCAGGAAAGCTTAAGGACTTATTTTTTTTTTTTTCAATATATGTTTAGTTTGGCATCAAAAATTTTTAAAATGCAGTACTTTAAAACAATTCCTTACAGCCATTTTTAAAAAATGAAAACTTACAAAAAGCGTTCCATTAAAACGTTTCTTTAGTTTTTTCGAGTGGAGGAAAAATTAATTTGTGGAATTTCACTTTATTGAAGGGCACAGTGCGGAGTGTGGGCTTCACCACGGGGATACTATTCCGCTATAAATCCTTCACTGGATAGGATGGTTCGTGTGAACTAGATGGATTTTGAGATAAGGTTGATGTGGTCCCGCATAGCACCCGCGTTATTCGAATGATAGATACAATGTTGCCGCCCAATGGGTGGGAGCAGGTAAAGGTTAAATCCTAGGCAGGAGCTATAGGAGGGTGGTGATAGGTACGGATAGGAACTGTCAGGTTGTTTATATAACCAACATACCTATACGACATGCTTTCTAACAAAAATATTCTTTTTTTTCGGATTCAGGATCCATCAAAACATGCATTTTCCGGAAATTTGATATCGAAATTCTGGTTGGAATTTACTAATGTTCCTGCTTGTATATGCAGCGGATATGAGCTTTTTAAACTGCTGATATGAGAGCACTTGGTGGGCGACGTTAACTTCGTGTGGTAAAGGTTTCAGAAAGGTAGGTTTGTTTGTGGACTTTTAAACAAACCGATCAACCCGCAGCATGGTCCAGAGATACGCTGAACTTTGCAAAAGAACGGGAAAGCAACATCTTTGTGGTGAAAGGAGATCCCGTTAGTGGGGAAGGTTTTTCCAGTGTAACGCACAATCCTGTTTGGATGCGCTAAACAAAAAAAACAAGAGAGGAACGCCGAGTCAGCTAGGATATCATTAAATCCGTAATGAACCCCGGCCACATCGTCCGGGACTACCTCTGTGCTGGCTCTAGAAGCTGAAATCAATACACAGTGTGTTCCAGTTTATCTCCTTTCTTGCTTCGTCACAATCGGCTCAATAGTCACATTACCCCATAATCAACTTCATATTTGCTTTCTCACGCTTATCTGAGATAAATAACTGAATTCTTAATAGGAATGTCGTGCGATTGAAATCCACATACAGAGCGTTCTGAATGCAAAGAGGAACTTTTATAAAAAGAAAATGACTTGCACGGCTGTCCGTGAGTGAGATAGGGGGAAAACAGTATAATTAATACGAACAGTCAAATAAAGTCTAAATTTTAAAATTTGTTCAAACCCCTTTAATACCTGATATCCGGCTGGGTCCTTCAGTGAATTTTATATAACTGTGAAATAACCAGAAGTATGGATAACTGGATTAGTTTGGATGGGACTCGGCACAGAAACCATACTTAGTATATTGTATCTATATATCCAAGCGGGGCCTCCCCGGGGAAGAAGGATGAGGTGAGAGGAGACAGAGGGCGGTCGTCCCAAGGAACCGACAGTGCAGGGACCCTACATTTCACTTAGGTGGAAACCTTCCCCTGCAGGCCAGGACAGCGGACATCCCATCGTACTGTGGTTCGGTAACTGACCCACCACGAGATCTGGGTGCGGAGACTGGCAACCGTCCTACCGGAGGAGCAATTTGTGCACTCAGAACTTATCATCCTGCCATGCAGCACCAACACTTCAAGCCTGAAAGAGACAACCAGAAGAAAGATGATATAAAATGATGATGGAGATGAAATCGAGGGACAGGAAATTCGGGGGATTTAATTAGCCTAACCAGCATTCGCCTGGCGACTCGGGAAAACCCCCGAAAAACCAAGGGTTAGATAGGTCGGCCATGGGAATCGAACCCGGGTCTCCCGAATGCGAGCCAAAGACGAAAGTACCTGAGCCATCCCGCTCGATACCAGAGGTACGAATATAAAGGAAACTATTTAAGTACTGCGACCATTTGCGCTTACTGAATCTCCGAGAACAAGTTATAAGACAAGAGAGTACAGCGTATGTGTATGTGTTTGTGTGAATAGCATAATCCAAAAACGAAAATTTGGGTAAATACCACATTTGCTGCAAAAATTTAACGTGTTTTGAGGATGTGACTGGAAGATTTTCTACAAAATTCTCCCACCTCAAACTACACTTTACATAGAAATGGTTTTGAAAAATGTCGATATCCCCTAAATTACATTAACAATTTTGTGTAAAATTCCACATTTTCAAGATATTTTCTCATGGCATATTAAATGTTTATCTTGAATTCTTGGAAATAGCCTCTGAAGTCCTGTTCATTCTGAATTAATTTTGCATAGCTGGTTAAGTGTAGCTAAGAAGTAGACAAAGTTACACCACACAAAAAATACAGGTCTCTTAAAGTACGCACTTCTAGTAAAATTAATTTTACTGGAGCTAATTTCTAATATGTTTCTTATTTTTAGTTGGAATGTATCAATTTGTATACATTTTTCAAATAGAATTGTAAATCATCACATAACGACCCACTGTTAGAAAATAAGACTATAGCTTTAAGACTACTGCACTTGGCAATCCCTACTAATTTCATAATGCCTGAAAGGAAGTATACAATAAAGCAATTTTTGGCAAATATCTCGATTAACATGAAGCAGATGGAAGAAGAACAATTTGCGAGAGTAGTTTATACAATAATGAGTAGAAAAGTTCGTGCTAATGTATTAGATTATTTTATTACAAGAAATATGTGCACAAATTTTAAAAATGACAAAAATTGGTAAATTCTGTTACATAGTCACTAATCCTTACGTGAAATTGCTAAGATTAGGGTACTGCATTGGCGGAATTGGTTGCAAGAGAAACGAGAGCAGCTCGACGGCGCTTAGTCTGCTACAAATTTCATTTTCATCCGTCAGGATTCAGCTGCGATAGATTTTGGCGGGAGGCCAGCGGTTTAACCACTTGGACACAACGTCGCCCCATTAGTAATCGTTTATTTGCGGAATATTAATGCGGATTGACTCTGCGCTATTCTCTTTCTCTGCTACTTCTACTTCCATATACACTGTGTACAATGAGACAGAATGTACGTTTCGAGAGCAATTAGTATCGATTAAGTGAGCAGAGATGATAACTTACAAGTTATTTTGCTGCATAATTGTGAGCACCATTGTGCATTCCTGTTTCTGTACTAAAAATACTAATAACATTAAAATACAGTCGAACGGGATGCCTAAGATGGTTTTGTCTGTTGCCCGCATTCGGGAGGTCAGGGTGCGATTCCTGTAGCTAGCCTGCCTGACCCATGGGATTTTTCAAGGTTTTTTTGTTTCGGTGAATGCTGGGTAGGTTAATTACAATCCTCGAATTTCCTGTCCCTCCAATTCGTCGCCATTACCACTTCACATCATCTCTCATCTGGTGGTCCCTTTCAAGGTAGAAGAGTTGGCGGTTGTCTCGGCGTTGCATGGCAGGATGATATGCTCTTGGTAAAACTTCCTCCTCTGGTAGGTGTCTGGTCTCCGAACCCATTCTGATGTGGTCGTTTTCGGACCACAGTAGGGAGGGATGCCGGGGAGTTTCCATCTAAGTACAATATAGGGACCCTGGTTACGAAAACCAACGTTCCGGCTGGGGGATGCCAAGATCCTCCTCTCCATATTGGTTGGGTAATCGTCCACCTCTGCCGTGCGTAGGTGGGCGTGAGGCCGGCAGTCGGGTTGGTAGGCCTTGGCCCTCTAAGGGCTGTCGCGCCAGTGGTTAACTAACTTAACAATATAGGGACCACGCTCTCTGCACTGTTTTGGCTCCTTGGACCGGCTGCCCTCTGTCACCTCTCGCCTCATCCTTCTTCCCAGGGATGCTTCACTTGGAGTCATAGGTACAAGAGACCAAGTTTGGACCTGTGTGCCAAATCTCCTCCGTAGCGTTGTCCTATCCAGTCCAGAGACTAAAATAATAGAAATTAATTGTTCTTTCACACTAGCCGTGTGTAGGCTAAAGTATGGAAATATAGAGTCAGACTGAAAAATTCAATGCCATAGCCGGGATTTGAACCACGTATCTTCAGCCCAGCCGCTCTAACCCTTGAGCTACTATGGCCAACGTGCCGAAAGAACAAATGTGAAAGAACAATTAATTTCCCTTAATTGAACTAATATTAGTTAACTATAAACCTGGGCCTTAAAATACTTACACGTTGTAAGTCGCCATTAAGGTAGTTGTCTCATGTGTTTATGAGAATTTCTAAGTGGTTTACCGGAAAAAACACGAGTCCGTTGGAGAATTTAATATCATGTCGGCACGTTGGCCATAGTAGCTCAAGAGTTAGAGCGGTTCGACGGCAACCAGAAGATCCGTGGTTCAAATCCCGGCTATGGCATTGAATTTTTCAGTAATCTTTCCATACTAAAATAACAGTCTGTACGCTATAATGATATGCACTTGGGAGCAGAAAAAAGTGGCTGATATAGAATCGATTAAATTTAAATTGCTACTGGAGTGTGTGAACTATGCCCTTTACGTGCAACCTCTTTCTAAAAAGTGTTTCATATGACTTGTGATTATCTATCTGTCATCATTTGAACAGAAATACGACAAAACGTTTCACTTACCTTGGAATTTTGTATGCATGTTGCGATTTAGCAAGAGATGGGGCAGTTGGGCTTGCAACTTGCAGTTACTTATTGCCATTGTCGTTTGATCATTTTAGGTGTCTTTATTATGTCCGTCAAAATGAGAATATTTGTTGAATAACACTCATTTCTTCTTAAACTGTAGTATAAGAAACTCAAACTTAGTCCCGCAGAGGACGTACCAGAAGACATTTGGTGTTTGCAGTTGTGGAGATACGAACTCTAGTGGCGTTGCTACACAAGTTGAAAACAACTGGATATCTATCTTCCTAGTGAAACTGACAACCATTGTTCTCTGTACTTCTGTCGGGGTTGCTCTGGACGTTCAGGAGCGACTAAAGCGGTCAGCCTTTTGTCTTTTAAAGTGCCTGTCGTAGGAGACAGGTACTCGTAATCGATGTGTCACAGAAATACAAAGAAAGACATCTTTATATGGAGTAGCGTCTGTTCCTGAACTGCTTGAGCCAGATAGGCTAAAGGGTTGGCATATTGTCGTTGGGCCCAAATGACCATTGTTCAAAATCCTGGCATTCCGTTCATTTTATAGTTCACAGATGACCTATGGTTTCAGCTAATAACTTTCGTAAACTCACAGTATTTGTTCAGCATAAATTCCACATGGTATTAAAGAAGCATTTATGCACCTATTGCAAAATTTGGTGCATCGTATCAGCACAGAGAAAAGTATGTACAGTTTTTTCCGTGTACAGTGAACACTGAACAACACTGAGAATTTTGCGTGAATTCATTGAACAATTGGATAATATTAAACTGCATCAAGGTATGACGTCCCTTGCCAAATGTGGCGTAGGTCTATAGTGTGGTTACTTTGACTTCTAAAGTTCCTTCAACGACCGCATAATCGCTAGGAGTTTGGCAACATTACCAAACTTGAACTCGATAGAGGTTTTTCTAAACTGGGTCTGTGCTACATGCTCTCGGACTTTTTGACATCTAAAGAAGAATATTACATGCAAAATCAGCACTGAGTATACAATCAAAAGCGAACTGATAGAAGTATGATACGATATGTTCAGGTCTGTCTAGAAGGAACCAGAGTGCACTTTCTTCACTATATTTAACGACAAAACAATGTTCTACATATTCTGTGCATATAAGACGAATTAGCACGTTATTGGTACCACTTTTGTTAAAGTAAATATTCACTTAAAATAATGAGCCTTATTATAAATCACACTTAGTCACTTAATCAATAAGTAGCTCTTCTCTAACTAAAACACAGGCGTATCATAACACTGCCCTTTCGCTACTCTCTTGCTCTTATACTACAGTTTAGTTAAAAAGTTATAAATGTAATGAATGCACCTTAAAATATTCGCAAAATCTGTCCAAGTATGAAAGATATTGGTGACCTTAACCCAAACGAGTATACAAATTAGAAACTTCAAAACCTCCCAAGGAAACCGGCAATGAAGCTTAAACTAGTACAATGCATGTCTTAGTTTACACTATTTTATCAGATATAGAAGAAATAAAAAAAATATCATAACATTCACTAAAACCTAGGAAAATACCCAGAAGAAATAGCTGTAATTATTCTTTCCAACTTAGGCAGGTGTTTTGAAGAATTACTCTTACGACGCATGCAAAGCATTCTACAACGCTTGTGGGTTGTCAACTGAAAGGGAAACTCAATAGAGCTACATTTATTTAAATTTATTGATGAAGTTACGACTAATTAAATGAAAATGCAGGAACTCCATCACTTTTCCTAGAAGTAGAAGCAGCCTTCTATAAATTTCGCTACAATAGATTTATCTACTGTTGTACCATCAAACACCCACCTTAAGATAATAACTTCTACTCACACAAAGTGTTCTTGAAAAGTGCTTTCTTCACGTTCAGTTAGACCGTTAATAACTCAAGTCACCAAAACATACATAGAAGTTGGAGATCCTCAAGGAGATGTTACGGTCCCGCAATTATAGCCTTGTACACCCAAACATCATTAATGTGATTACCTCCTGTTCGCAAATGAAACTGTATCCTATTATTATTATTATTATTATTATTATTATTATTATTATTATTATTATTATTATTATTATTATTATTATTATTATTATTATTATTATTATTATTATTATTATTATTATTATTATTATTATTATTATTATTATTATTATTATTATTATTATTATTATTATTATTATTATTATTATTATTATTATTATTATTATTATTATTATTATTATTATTATTATTATTATTATTATTATTATTATTATTATTATTATTATTATTATTATTATTATTATTATTATTATTATTATTATTATTATTATTATTATTATTATTATTATTATTATTATTATTATTATTATTATTATTATTATTATTATTATTATTATTATTATTATTATTATTATTATTATTATTATTATTATTATTATTATTATTATTATTATTATTATTATTATTATTATTATTATTATTATTATTATTATTATTATTATTATTATTATTATTATTATTATTATTATTATTATTATTATTATTATTATTATTATTATTATTATTATTATTATTATTATTATTATTATTATTATTATTATTATTATTATTATTATTATTATTATTATTATTATTATTATTATTATTATTATTATTATTATTATTATTATTATTATTATTATTATTATTATTATTATTATTATTATTATTATTATTATTATTATTATTATTATTATTATTATTATTATTATTATTATTATTATTATTATTATTATTATTATTATTATTATTATTATTATTATTATTATTATTATTATTATTATTATTATTATTATTATTATTATTATTATTATTATTATTATTATTATTATTATTACTACTACTACTACAGGCCGCGCCGCGGCAGTGTGATTAGAACACTCGAATCTCATCAAAGCAGCACGGGTTCGATCCCAGGCTACCGCAAAGTGAGATTTGTGGTGGACAACATGACTCTGGGGTGGGTTTCCTCCTGCACCTCCGGTTTCCCCCGCCTTCATTCCACCAATTGCTCCATCATACATCTTTTCTATCATGCGTTTCACCCACATACTATCATCCAATTCCCTCACTGTCATCCCAGGCTTTAGGCTGGCCCCTCGACCTTGGTTCCCCTATCAGGCTAGGTTCTCCTCGCCCCCGACTTTCCGGGCTAGTGGAATCCGTCACCCTAACACCGGTATCGGTGATGTAAGGGAGGAAAAAAATCATTACGGCAACACTTTATCAGTATCTTCATTAGAATTTGGGGAATGTAAAATGGTAAAATTGACATTTTTCATTTTATGTTTTTAATGGAAAATAATTACGCACTCGAATCCTTTTCATTCAGAATATATATGGTTTATTTGTCATTTAAAACTATTAATTTTGTCAAAAAGGTTAATTGCAGTGTTTATGTTAAATCTGAGATGTTCATACCCCCTTTGTTAAAATCGTTTTAAGATAGCAAAATTCGTTTTCTGCTAAAGGACATCACAGTTTTCAAGAAGCTCAGGTCAAAAATTACAAGATTGCAAATCAGCATCCCACTTAAATGTGTCTAATTATGACAAACCCCCTTAAACACACCTTTATCATCCTTTGGAACAGAAATTTCAGCTGCAATCATCTCAAAACTAGTTATTTCCAAAGACGTTGCTTTATCTAAAAAGCTATGAGCAATTCAACTTTGAAATTGTGAGCACTTATATGAGATATGTATTACATACACTATCAAGATTTACATATATTATTTTTTTTTTAAAATGTATATGCGAGCAGAAAAACGAATGCTTATATCTAAGCTATTGGCAACATAATTTCTTGAGTTCAATGTTATGGAGTGCGACAGATTGTTTTCATACACAGCAAAACTCTCCACTCTCTGAGGAAAATGAACCTAAATAATATATAATTTTTTATCCTTTATTTTTCAGACCTTTTAATAAACGTTAATCATTTTCTTCAGGCAAACTAAAAATCATATAATTATGAAAATTTAAGAGAGATTAAAGAAATATGCCGAAAACTCAGTATTACATTGACGTGTAATTACATCCAGATATACCCGCGTTTCTGAAGTTAGCTGCCTGTCCATATAATGATCACATTTCCTGCTTCCCTTAATTTAAAGATGACTTTAAGTCATACAAAGCATAAGTAATTTGATGCAATCCGTCTTTGCATAATGTTGGTATGACACGAATGATACTTTGATCGTTTTTTTTTTTTTTTTTTTTTTGAGTATTAGAAATCTTCTCTCTTTTCCTTTAACTTTAAATTTAAAGCAGGAATAATCTCCAGTAAAATTATGTTGTATTACCCAATGCCTACATTTTAAGTATGTATTTAAAACAATGATGCTCACATATAAAGACATTTACAAAATATTGCATTTTCATGTCTTTTAGATATGATTTTCCTACCATATAGTGTCACATATATAATAAAGTCAGCAATAAAGTAATAATGTGTGGAAGTTCCAACCTTAGTGGAAATAGTGAAGTGCTCAATGAACATCATAAAATCCATTAAAGGCCATCAAATACCTTTTTACAATGTTTTTCATCCTTTATTAAATTTTTTTTGCTTTATTTTCAGGGTTTTAATCAATATGTTGTAAAATTATATAGTCAATAGCGTGCAAACTTTACTCCTATAAAAAAATCCCTTGGAAAAAAAGTTATCCGAGAAACGACGTAAATTAATTTACGAATTTCTGCTTCATAACGTAAATAATTGAATACCACACGCAGTGTCGCTCTCATTTAAATCCCTTTGATTTGGAAAAGTGAAGAGTAAAATTATTCGTCATTGTCAAGCACCTATTCATAATTTTTCATCCCTGCCGTTATTACACACAAAAGATCGTCATTTGGTAGTCAGTCTATGACTTCCCATTACTGAATCCTTCAAAAAGCGAACAAAAAGGTACGTTCGTCGAACAATTGATGACGTTTTCTGCAGAAAGAAAAGCAGAATTCATCGAAACGGAATCTATTGTTTCGATTTCTGGCTAGGAACTATAATAGGTCCGATTTCCGCTCCCAATAGCATTGCTATTGTTCCAGTCGCTTACAATACTGTAAGTGAGAAAATGGATGGCAGAGAAATAAAAGGCTGTCCCACGCTAAAAATTAGAGATTTCCAATTGAGAATGGACGTATCAGACGTATGTTTGGAGTTAATATGCGTTTTTGTTTATGAAAATTTATTAGGTTATAACTGCGGTTGGTAGAGTACAGTGCAGAACTTAAAAAGCAAATAAACGCTGGTGGGTGGTCAAGCAGAGCGCTATTGCCAAGCGAATAACCTGTCGCAAACTAGAAGGAATCTGCTATAAACATATGGGAGGGGGAGAGAAAGATACAGGGATACTTTAACGGAGCGCTCTCAGGATGCTGACTAGTTCCCGGCGGGAACCGCCTCGCTAAACAATTACGATAATTTTGTTCACCGATCAGCAACCTAAGGGCATCCCGTTGACGTATTTCCGTCTCTCCAATTCTGCCATCCCATATGTTTACAAGAGGATTGTTATAGTTTGAGAAAGATTAAATGGCAATAACCGTTGACAACTCTGAACATCAGAACACATTAAATTATACAAATTTTACTCGGATGCTTCGATTGGACTGTTCGGCTGTATAAATTAAATTTAAAGGTTCTGTTCTAGACATTAATAACTACGTTTGTTACTCGAAAAACCGCTTGTTACCGCTTTAAATTAAGTAAGTAGAACGTATATTTATTGGCACTATTTAGTAGTTCCTAGTGTTGCTTTCAATGCTGAGCTTGAAACACCACTTAATTTTGCGTCTCTGCGAAACTGTCTCCGAGGAAGCATCGACCGCGCCACTGAAGATGTCTACCGCAAATGTGGACGAAACGTTTGCACGTTCTTACACCAACAGACCACGGCAAAACAGCCCGGAAATAACTAATTGTAATATTGACTCCGGCCGTGAAAGCTTACATTCTCTCTAAACGGTCCTGTCTAATGGAAGTTAATCTCAAATTTCACCTAAAACCAACAGTTGGTTCACCTCATGAATGTGGTGCAGGCACTGAGAGTAACAGATGACTAGATTTTCGCTCTTTGGCATTTTTCTCTTAGTTTAATGTGTTCTTGTATCAGTTAATATAGCTTTTGTTAAGAAAAACTTGCTTTATTGCCACACAAAATAAATTGCGTTACAGAAACTTATTTGTATGAGAGAAAAATATTACCATATTACGTCATAATCAGGGCAGGAACTTTTGGACACCAAAACATTGGAAGGTAACGGCTGCAGGTTGCGAGACACTGACCTATGGAACCCCGCGATCCACTGCTGTCCTGATGCACAGTCACGTTCCGAGGGAGGGTCTGAGGTGAGACTTTGTGTGCTACTTTAAGGGCGGTGGAAAAAGTTTGTAAACAAATAAACGAAGTCCTTGATGATTCTAATAGTAATTGTGTTAAACAAAAACTTCAACGTGTTCATAAAAACAATCCATCATATTCGAAGTTGTGTGAAGTGCGAAATTGTTTAAATAGCAACACAGATTCAAATATAAACTGTTTCAAGTATGCCCCAATCACATCATCCGATTTACAGAGAACATTCTCTCAATACAAAACTATTTTGTCAGACAGTAGAACAAGTTTCAAATTTGAGACTTTACGAATGTACGTAATTGTACATTGCAATAAAATTAATAACTACAATTAAAATGTAAACAATGTTATTTCAATAGACCTGTGTATTTGTTCATAAAAGAGGGAATGAATGAGCTTAGGTACTTTCTCGTACTATTCATATATACGCGCTTAGTCAAGAGCCTCTGTTTGTGCCGTCGACTAACTCCGTACTCAAGGTCGGAATAAGGTGTAGCGTGCTCTACAGACGTTCTTCTCCCAACCTCAGTTCTTTGTAAACAAACGTAATTCTATGGTCTCAGCGTAGCACACTTATTAGGTTTGGTGTCTAGGAAAAGGCATAGTTATTAAAGATAGAACAATGTGGACTATTCTGGTATTAATGAAGAATTGAACAAAGACTCAGATGTTAAACAAACACTGAACATGTTCGAAAAAAGTGTGTGTTATTTTACATTCACTTGACTTCTTAAGCAATTTTCTTACGAACTATTCTTTAAGAATCTGATTTTTCTGTCTACTTCAGGTTATCTGAGATAAATAATTTGCAGAGGTTCTCTTCCATTGCACATTTAATTATGTACATACCAGGCGGCCCGGCTGTCCCGTCTTTCAAGGAAGCAGATATCCCTTCGTCCTTTAGAACAGTTGCAAAACACAACGCGGTTAATCTAGTTAAAAGGACGGCAGTGGTGTAAAAGAATTTTATTCTTCTGCTAGCAAGGAGAGGCAGTTCGCAAGCTTCAACTACCTGGTATAGTACGTCATAATCAGACATCGGATCCCGTACACCTTAGCAATTAATATACGCGCTCAGGTACTATACAAGGTCAGGCGCGACATCATCAAACGTCCGATGTCAACAAGTATACCAAAAATCATTTTCATATGTTTGTCCGAGACTTAGTTTATTTCTTATATTACGCAGTGCTGAAAACCCAGTATAGTACAATTATCTTGAGGTGGCAGCTGAGTAAAGATGCACATTAAATGAATTAAGTCTATTACCACACCCGGAAGGAGAGTGAGAATGATGTCAACGTGTGGAGCCATTGATGGTGCATGCATTAACTGCTTCACATGTAGAAATCATTCTCACTCTCCTTCCGGGTGTGGTAATAGACTTAATTCATTTAATGTGCACCTTTACTCAGCTGCCAACTCAAGATAATTCGATTGTATTATTGTGTTGAATACTGGACAATTCATTTTTTGTTCGTTGGGTAGGTAGTGTATTCTCTATATTGTTAATTTTTGTAGATACCTCCTCGACTGCTTTTATGCAGCTCGAAAGTACATTCTTCAAGCTGTTTAATGGTTGTTGATAATACCCAAAGCCTTTGATTTATAAAATGGAGATTTTCCAATAATTGTTGTGAAAGTAATGCTATTAACACAATATGTCAAACACCTTGCCTTCCCTGAAAGGCAGATCTACCTGCGTGACGAGCAGTAGTTGTAATGAAACTAAAGCTATGCTTTGCGAACCGGGCTATCCTTGCGTGTTGTCCTCGGGACTGACGTCAACAGTTATATACTGCGAGACTTGTAAACTTCATATCCCTTTAAAGGTGTATGGGAATCGATGTTTGGTCATAATAGACAAGAACAGCGTAAGCAACCGGAGAGGTCTTAGAATGTTTTTCGTGTTGATACAGAGTCTATATTTTCGACAGAGTAAACTCACTTTTTAGACTGGCAAAC
This sequence comes from Mantis religiosa, assembly GCA_030765055.1. Classification (NCBI taxonomy): domain Eukaryota; kingdom Metazoa; phylum Arthropoda; class Insecta; order Mantodea; family Mantidae; genus Mantis; species Mantis religiosa. The sequence goes on from JAUKNK010000123.1 coordinate 854,028, forward strand.
ATTTTAAGAATTTGTATTTGACTTGTCCGTAGTTAATTATAGCTATTTTTGCTTTCTTTACAACCAAATTATAGTGAGTAGGGAAAGTATTGCATTCCACCAAAAATCCTTTCAGGAATTTCAGTGCAAATACAAGCTTTGTGGTACCCTGATCTAAAAAAGTGCATATTTAGAAGATCCACACGCGCGCATGCATATGTGTCCGTGTGTCTGTGAGCAACATAATTCTTGTGGAAACGTAGAGTCAGACTGAAAAATTCAATGCCATAGCCGGGATTTGAACCACGGATCTTCTGGTTTCCGTCCAGCCGCACTACCATTGTGCTACTATGGCCAACGTGCCGAAATGACATTAAATTCTCCAACTGACTCGTATTTTCCCGGTAAACCACTTAGGAGTTCTCATAAACACATAAGACAACTACCTTAATGGCGACTTACTATATTGTAAGTACTTTAAGGCCCGGACTTTATAGTTAACCACTATTAGGTCAATTAATGGAAATTAATTGTTCTTTCACGAGTCAGTTGGAGAATTTAATGTCATATCGGCACGTTGGCCATAGTAGCGCAATGGTAGTGCGGCTGGATGGAAACCAGAAGATCCATGGTTCAAATGCTGGCTATGGCATTGAATTTTTCAGTCTGACTCTACGTTTCCACAATTTAGCCTACACACAGCCAGTGTAAAAGAACAATTAATTTCCAATATAATTCTTACACAAAACCTATGTGAAGTATTAAACTTGATATTTTAGTTCAGCTTCTTCAAGTATTTGACAAGAAGATTTTAGAGAAGCTCTCCCCACTCCAAACTACTCTTTACATGGGCACTTTTTCGAAAATTGTGAATTTCTAAAATGATAACGATTTTATTTAAAACATATGTTTAAAATATTTTCATGACAAATGAGATCTATATCTTGAATTTTCAGGGAATGTCCTCAGAAATCCTCTACATTTGCATAACTCGTAAACCTTAAGAGATAAACCATATTTTACTGCACAAAGAATGGAGATTGTGTTGAAATATTAAATTGATATCCAATACTTTTTTGGTGAAGTGAACAGTTTCGAAGATATTCCATACTACCAGTATTTGTCTAAATTTTCCAATACTTACACTTTTGCTCAAATGGAAAGCCGATATTCATGTTTAGCGCTTGCTCATGCAAAGAGAACGGAATGTAAGAGACGTCACAAACAACCAGCTCTTTAAGGCACGGGGACTACTGCATTCCCATATTAAAGTGGTACCTATAAGAAAACTTATCAATAAGGTAACGTCAAATCCCATTGACATGAAGTATATAGAACAATAAACTGTAAGAATAGCTTTACAAGAACACAGAATGTCATGTGATTGCAGCACAACAGATCCATTACATTCTGTTTACGATCTTATATAAGTTACTAACTATACGCACTGTAAATCCCCATAAAGAAAATCATGCAAAAAAGAGGACACATTGTGTTTCAATGGGATATGCTCGCTTTTTATTATTACTGTTATTCTATTATTTATATTACTATTGTTGCTACATCTATTATTACTATTATTATAATCTTATGTATTATTAAGCCACTATAATCTTTATAGGGTAAATCTAAACATTAATGCGACGGATCTGTGCCTTTAGCTCAAGATAAACAGAATAATATGAAGCAATGTTGTGCGACTGTAGGTCTTCGCATTTAATGCAAACACTATCGAAATAATGTTGCTTAACTATGTTGTTTTGTTTCATTAAATGTAATTGATGGACGCATAGCTATAGCTAAAATTAAAAACAGGGGTAGCTCTTTCCTGGTTTTTAAATTCCACACTATTGTATGATGAGAAACAAACCATAGCAACTCAAACTACACAAATGTAAAGCATTATAAAATTCAAATTAATAAAAACAAATATGTTGGAAACAGTTAATCTCATGAAAGATTTAATTTAATGTAAATTGTGTCTTTTTACGGGATTTATATCTCTTGTCTAGTACGTTTCGTCTACTTGTATGCTTGTTATAGTACATATAAAAGTTCATTCCGTAGTATTTGCAGAAATGTCATATATGTATAAACGTTATTTTCCACGCAAATATCTTACGGATATGTATGGCTGAAATTTTGAAACTCTAAACTAATAAAGCTAGTGCCCGCCTCGGTAGCGTAGATGGTAGCGTGTCTGCCTCACGTTCAAGAGGTCCCAAGTTCGAATCTCGGTCAGGGCGAGTTACCTGGATAAGGTTTTTTCCAGGGTTTTTCCTGATCCTGATTGACGAATGTCGGGTAACTCTAAGCTCTATAGACCCTGGACTCATTTGGGCACCATTTCAACCATTTCTTCCATCGTACGATATGACTTAACGTTGGAGGACGTAAATTGCAACAACAAAAAATAAATAAATAAAAATAAAAAAATAAAGCTAGCTTTTTAAGATGTATGCCATAGATGTAAAATAGTTCAAATATGATAAAGTCCAAATTTTATGAATTTCACTTTGATAGTTTAGAAATTATAATACAATTTATTTATTTCTCGTTACATCACCAAAAATCTTTAAATTTTGGTCTAATATTTTAACAGGTTCCCTATACATCCACTTTTTTAAATTGCCATGCATTTCTATGTGTCTCAGTAACTTCAGGCTCCAGAATTATTTAAAGCTTTGAATATGACTTTTTGCCTATGAAGGTAAAATTTTGTTCTTTGAAGTCAAGAAAATATTGTGACTTTGTGTGTTCGTGGACTTAAAAGTCCAATTTGCCAAATTCTAGATGTTCTTTATTTCCGTAGAAATACACTTAAAGATTACAGCTGCATTACGTTACGTACACAATCAGTCTGCCAAGGTCGATGACAATAACAAACAGCTTACTCAACTTGCACTGTTTACAACATCAACACTCTCAGCTGTTCTCTGCTTACCTCTCGCGACTCACTGACTCTTGTTACATGTCTGATAACAACTCTTGTTTCACAACTTGCAACTCGCCTTTTGGCCAATCGTTGCCTCTTTAAATACTTAACTGATAATTTCTAGATTATTCGAAAATAAACCAGAACCCGAACAGTCTCTATCAGTCAAGAAGTAACTAGAAATTTCCATGTATCTCAGTTTGTTTCGGTAGACCTTTATCTGCATGTTATCTTCGTCTGCCGGTTTTCACACTGCCCACCTATCAGTTCCTTTTGTGTAAACAAGCCGCGCGATCGTAGATACGGGTTCACGACACTATGCTTAAATGCATCTCACAATAAAACCCAGAGCAATTTATATTCTCTGTGTCTCTGTGAACCTGTGTAGTAAGTTTAATTAGTCTAACACCAACACTACGACGCAAGCAGCAATTTAAATGAAGGAAAATAATGAAAATTTCATTAGCGAGAAAACAAGGATAAATAACTAGAATTCATATCGCATAATCTTAAAATTCGATTAGAGCATTTAAAATGGCGTGCAGGGGCTATCTAAGCATTTTTCGGATTCAGTAAAGCTTACACTATTCTATAGACTTAAAATAAAAGGTGATTTTTTTTAAATATTCATGAAATTTTCGTCATACATATCCTTAAGTATATTACTTTTTATGAAAATCGTTTGAGCTTTTTTGAGAAAATTGAAAACAATGTGGTATTTTCCATGAAAGTGTAACTTGAGTGTATTATGGAAGGCTTCATGATGCATATTTGTAAGATGATGAAATAAAATCCCAAGTTCGGTATTGATACAACTTTTGAAAATTGTACTATACACGAACATGCTTGAGGGTTTACTGTTTTACTTGAATGACACAACCTTATATTTGAATCAGATCATTCGCATGGAGAGCAATCATGGTTGCTCAAATGATGTGAATATACAAGAATCCAAGATTCGCGTTTGGAATCGGCATTGATGTTTGACTGATTCACCAAGGTTAAAAGAAAATCCCTCATTCTCACATGCACTCTCTCCCTCTCTCCCTCTTTCTCATAAACACGCATTCACAGTCTTTAAAGTGCATGCGTTTCATTCGGCTACCCGTTACCCGCTATGACTAGACGCTACAGAAAGTAGAAATAAATGACACGAGAAAGCTGCTGCTCAGCTGAGATCATTTATTTTCGCTCATACTGAAACATAGCACCAAATAATTTACGAGAGTAATCCAGGAAGTAACGACCGTATCGCATTGCTACTAGGCAGATTGATTTCCGCTCTTATCCAAGGTCACATTGCTATTCCGATATGTTTTCTCAGTCAACACATGTTATTTCTGGGTTTTGCTGTGATTGTTTGAAATGTACTGTGTGACCAAGTCCCACCGATTACGAGGTGAGAGGTTATTGGAATTTTGAAACTTATTATGTATAACATTTCAAAACCCTACATTTAACTAAGTGAAATATATAGTGATACATAATGAACGAAAGAATTGTGAGAAAGTAATGATAAATGGTCAACACTGGAGCCCACCACTCATTGTCGATGATTTAAAAAAATCAAGCGAACAACACCAAAATCAAGTGAAATCAACAAAACTCAAGTGAACAAAATCATGCGTAAACCTAGAAGAATTACACGTACTTGTTCTCAAAAATTCTCCTTCTTGGCTTGATAAAATTAAGTTAATGGGCTGGTGGTAACCGATTATAACACGGAGATTCTAAAGTTTAAATCAGATATGGATGATCTACGAGAAAAGGAAGTGAAGTAACCTAACGTATCCCTCTAATATGATTCTTAGTTTTTTGTGGTTGTTGTTTTTTGTAATATACGACCTCCAACGTTAAGTCATATAGGATTATGAATGGAATTGGTGAAACGATGCTCAAATGAGCCCAGGGTCCGTAGAGCTTGCAGCTACTCGAAATTCGTATTTCAGGATAAAGGAAAACCCCGAAAAAAACCTTACCCAGGTAACTCACCCTGACCGAGATTCGAACTCGGGACCTCTTGAATGTGAGGCAGACACGCTATCAGCTACGCTACCGAGGCGGACATTTTTAGTATTGAAATGCTAGAAAGGTCAATTTATTACAATCCGGTATCATTAAATAATAAATAAAAATTAATTTATTTATGCATTATTATTTGAATAATAATGGTTTGAACCCCAAAATATATCATACTTCTTAGCAAAATGAAGAAATGGATATATTAGAATTAGGATTACTATGGAGGGGATTCAGCACCGAAACCTGTGGTTTATTGTACCTAAGCCCATAGTGAGGCAAACCTGGGAGGAAGAATTAGGTGGCAGGAGACAGAGGACGGCCAACCCAAGGAGTCACGACATCGCCGAGACTGGGTCCTCAGCTACCCTGACACCCTCGATGTGGATTCCTCTTAGTGGTGAGGGTTCAGACAAAACATCCACCTACGTGTAGGTCGTGCGTGGTGAGCCGTGTCGCTGGAGAGGTTTATCCTGATAGGTTGAGGGATGAACATCTGAGCCTGGTATTTTCTTTCGGAACTCGGGGAAGGTGTCTATACCCAATACACCACATTGGTTTCTAATTCACCTAAACGGGAGGTTAGGGTCTAACCCTGCCCTAGCCAATCGGCTAGGACTAGGTCATACACCGAACCCCAGGGTGAGTGGGATATCCCCAGTGGGATGACTCCTTGTTGGGCTCCGTGGTGCGTGGGGAGCACTGAGGGATGAAGCTCATGCCATTTCTTATGGCAAACCTTAACGAGTCTTCTGGCCCTCGCTTTTCAGTTATTTTTAGAAATAAGGAAGGTCGAAAATTTACTACCGTGAACCCGTCCATTATTCAGAAGGGTTCAGATAATATTGCTGGTCCTGTAAAATCATGTACTCGAACTCGCAATGGCACGCTCTTGGTCGAAGCAGTTTCTCCGACGCAGGCTGCGAAAATTTTGAAAGCCAATATGCTTGCGAGCTATCCGGTGCGCGTTGAATTTCATAGGACTCTGAACTCCTCGTGTGGTGTTGTAAATACCAGCGCATTGGTCGGTATGTCCAATGAGGAGATTCAGGAAAATTTGACGGAAAAAGGTGTTGCAAATGTACATCGAGCTCACCGCAAAGAACGAGATGAAACTGCAGTGGTAATCATTCATCGAACTCCAGAGAATGTCCCCGTTTTATGGAGGAGAAGGCGATCCAAGAGATCCGAGTAAGAGAGAGGCTGTCCTTCGTGGAAGCCCCTTCGTCAGCCTTCTGTACCTAGGACCGTTACTCATGGTGCAGTTGCAGCTAAGCCGGTACCTAGACGTAAAATCGCAACACAAACTAGCGACATAAACGGGGCAGTAATGTCCGAAAGAACAATTACACCCAGATCACAGCCAGAGCAACAGACACCAGCACGAACAGCAGTGACCACGCCTACTAAGTCCAGTCCTATGAAGAACTTTGCAGTCAAGTCACCGCAGAAAGCATCTACCTCAAAAATATGTGCATCGCCCAGAAAGTTCAAAACCTCATATGAAAGAACTGACTTTCTCGGGGAAAATAAGAAGGGTAGTACCAAGCAAAAGGAGCGGAAAAGTGCACGACCAACTCCTCCGAGAACAGCTTCTGAGGAATCATCTGGAGAGGACTCAGATCGGCGGCTCTCATCTTTGGCGATCGCAGTTTCCGATCGTTTCGAGCGACTCAAAACGAAATTATCAGTAGGAAAGCCGTTCTCCTCCATTGAGGATATGGAGCAGAAAAATTCTGTCCTCACTGCTAAAACGACCATGACAAAAAGGCAGGATAAACCTACTGAAAATACTAGCCCGGCCCCTAAGAAAAGGAACAAACTGATTCGACCACCTCTGGGCAGGAAGTTTGTTTTGACATGTTAATATTAAAATCTGTTTTTCCATGCCTTTTGGTATTTTATGGTTAATTATAGTTTTTGTTTTCCATTTGGATGTATTTATTTTGTAATTTTGTTTTGACTTTTTTTCTTTTTTGAGGATTTATCTCTGGCTATTGCCATGATTTAGTTTTTGTAAGGGCGCTGATGACCAAGGAGTTGAGCGCCCTTATATACAAATCATCATCACCATCATCATCTTCACAGCGCCGGGACAGCCGCTGACACTTCTACCCTGAAAGAGACCACCACATAAGAGATGACATGAAATAATGGAGGTGAAATGGAGGGACAGGAATTTCGGGGGATGTAATTAACCTACCCAAGATCCGCCTGGCGACTCCCGAGGAAACCATGGGTCAGGTTGGTCGACCACGGGAATCGAAGTCGAGCCTCCCGAATGCGCGCACAGACGAAACCACCTGAGCCGTCCCACTTGGTAATAAATATATTATCAGTTATAAACTTTCAGGGGTAACGTACAATAACAATTTTTGCAGTTATTAAATAAATTTCTAGGCCGCGCCGTGGCCTAGTGGTTAGACCGCTCGACTCTCACCAAGGCGGCCCGGGTTCGTTCTCAGGCGGCCGCAAAGTGAGATTTCTGGTGGACAACACGGCACTGGGGCGCGTTTTCTCCGGTCCTCCGGTTTCCCCAATTACTCCATCTTTCCTATATTTCATTTCCCCTTCATACTATCATCCACTTCTCTCGCTACCATTCCAGGCGTTGGGCTGGCCCCTCAACCCTGGTTCCTCTATCAGGCTCAGTGATTCGGCTTCCTTCGCCCCGAATTTCCGGGCAAGTGGAATCCGTGTACGCTAATAGCGGTATCGGTGATGTAAGAGAGGAAAAAATAATCATCTGGCTTCAAATAGCGTTGTTGGCTTAGTAGCTGGCCAGCTATGGTTACTATCCCATATTTTTATATCATTTTGCAGGAAATGCAAATTAAACTATTCACATATTAAAGCAGTGGCCTCGGTGTTAGTATAGGGTCATTAGCTACGTTGGTAAATCGTTTCTCTGGTGCGGAAATTAATCTGTTTTGTAAAACAAAACAGATAACGGCCGTTTCAATACATATTTGCAGATTTAAAACTGTTCATAATGGTTCTTTATATAGCTGCAACCTTGTTAACTATATTTATATTTTCTTACAATTTCAGCTGTATATTTATATCGCTTTGTTGTTTAGCGGGTTTTGCTTATGTCAAACTTCATTTAGAGGAAAACGAATTTGACAATACATTCTATACATATACACACGTATACATAGTACATTGCAATATCTTTGTGTACTAAAAAAGTGGAGAAAAAATCCATTCCTCCCATTTTCAGTAGCGATTGTGGCTGTTTAGAGAAAACGCTTGTGTTTTGCTTCATGGATGATCCTTTTCATAATATGATGAAAATCTTACTCTGACGTTACAGAACCCCAAAAAAGATCAACTTGCCCAAAGAATGAATCATTTTTGTTTTAAGAGAGTTCATTTTGCGACGAAAGTAACATTCTTGCATTAAACAAATTGTCTCCGCATAAAAACCTTTAACTGTGTACAGATTTCAACAAAACTTGTGCAGCAAAATGAATATTCTCACATATAAAATAATGATATACCGAAATGGTTCGCTAAAATTACACATTAATAGGGAATCGCCATATATGTACAAGCGACGTACTACATTATGTGTAATACAAGCACTGTGTTGATTAAACGTTCTAAAGCGCCTATCGATATTTAGCAGCGATTTAACGAAGCAAGGATTTAGCGCTACGCTCTACTGTAGTTAATGAGGTATGTAATACAACAATAACTTCATCGTTAATATTCCGTTGATGTGAATGTTTTGAAAATGAATGCATTCCAATTAGCACATGCAGAAAATAATCCTATCGATAAAAATTGAAACTCCCGCAGGGAACAAATTCTGAGCTCCATATGGGCGGATTAGTGAGGGCAATAGATTACTCCATTGTTTGGGTACAGTGTGTATATACCGTTTTCTTTAAATGAGTAGGCATTTATTTTTTTATTTCAACTTAAAGCTGTATATCACTCCCTAGATACTTTATTCTTGAATAATACAAACTTTTATTTCAGCACTCCCCATATGATTTCTTTACGGCCTTCGGTGAAAACTATTTATTTATTTATTTATTTATTTATTTATTTATTTATTTATTTATTTATTTATTTATTTATTTATTATTTCCCTTTAACTCCAATGGTCATATCGGCGGCCGTTCTCCTTTGCAACATATCGAAGGGTTTTAATCATTAGATCACGCACACATTCGCACTCTCATTCATACTTCCAGACCCTGGGGAAGATTAGGGATTATCTTGGTGGGAGAAAAATCCCCACCACCAACGCCAGGAATCGAACCCGGGACCCCTAGCACGGCCGTCTCTCTACCGACTGAGCTACGGGGCCAGCCCGAGAAAATGTTTTCTCATAAGCAGTGATTAGAGTCATTTGTTATCTGGTGTTTTATTTAGTTCTGATGGGGGTTGATTATAATAATGACAGTGAAAAGAGAGAACCAAAGCTTATACACGATGTTCATTTTTATTCGTTATTTCCTGCGCTCCGATTTAGCAAGAATGACGTCATAGTTGACTGGTGAGTCTATCTTGAAATCACAGTGCCCTCTACGGAGAAGAAGCGGTAATTTTTGCCGAACATTAAGCAAATTACAACGCTCTGAGTGTGGTTGCACTGATAACTAATACAGCCAAATACCCCTTGATATGAACACAGAGCACCACGTCTTCATGGTCGAATGCTACTTTCGTACCGGCATATAATTTAATCCGCTGTATAGAGGAGTTTATGCAACGCTATCCAGCATTCAAACAAGTCCCTCCGAGCGTAATGTTGTCAAAAGTGTCTACGTACCGTCAAATTGGCATAGTTTTGTTTGCAACATAAACGTCTTACGTTTCATCAGTATACGATATAAATTTTTTGTTACTTTCACGCTTAATTACTAGATATATTTTCTTGCTTAGACTTGGATAAAAGCTTTGTACATATTGTAACACTAATTTATTTTTCATTCCTAGAACATGTTCAGCTTATTTTCTGGTTTGTAATGAAGTTACGTTTAGGAAACTGTGTTGAACAAATTGAATATATATATTTGGGTATGATTATTTTTCATATGGTTTGTGATAGAAAAGAATTGAGATCGAATTGAAATATTTATATTTTATGTGACAGGTTTACAATATGCACATTTGTCTACTATAACAGAAAAACAGATGTTCATTGTGAAATAAGTGCTCATTTTCTTATCTTTTCGTATATTTTTCATGGTATACTTTTATGGCTGCATAATTAGCTTTGTAGTGCATTGCATTACGGTATATAGTTTTTTTTTAAAAAAACAGTTATCGTGTCTACGCACCAGGTGAAATTACGCACTTTTATAGTACGCGGGCGGATCCACCTCTCAAATAGTATATTTACCTACCGCTAGAGGGATGCCTCAAAACTGCAGTCAGCACATCAAACACGATCGCAAGCTGCTAGGTTAATCTATATAAACTCGCACCATAAGCGATGCTGTTGAAAACATCAAGTTTTGCGCGGTAAAATCACAGATAAAACTGAACCCCGTGTACTATGGACTCCAACATGTTAGACTTCGGAAAACTTCACATGAATTAATCGCAGGTAAAGGCTTGTAGTAAAGCGTGTTTTTATTCATAAATAACTGTTCAACAGGATAATTTCAACATGTTTTCTTATCCATATACAACTGCATATATAACGCTAAGATAACTGTCAGCTGTCTAAAACGCTTCTTCAGAAACGTTAGACGTGACAATAAAACAATGTAATTAAACTAGTACTATTATCAATATTTTATATTTCTATACATTTTTTATTTTCAAAAACCCTGATTGTTCAGTACGCAGCTAACATAGGACATTGCTATAACTTATAGTTTGGCGTCGTGTTTTCTATAACAGTATGGTATTTAGTTATTCCACATATTAGTTGATACATTATGAATTCTTTTTGTGTTAGTTTCTGAAATTATGGTTCTCGTACTAAAAAGGTGAATATTGGAGAACATTATTTCAATGGCAAACTCACTGGTCTGGAATCGGTCCTGTATCAACGAAAAGGGATCAGTCGCACAAGAACGTACGAAACTCCGAGACTAGGTATTTCTCCATCAGATATTGAGTCATCAAAACGTAGCTTAGGAGGAAGATCAATGAAACTTTGTTTCAGCAATAGGTCAGTTCGGGGGGGGGGGGGGGGGGGGTTATGTTATGCCAGAGGTTCTACTCCCATTAGTCCTGGACCCGTAGGACCAAGGATCCGGGCATCCTTCAACCAGGGAGTTACCGAGCTGTCCCAAAAAGGGCGCCCGGCGCCTCCATAGGGCTTTCCATACGGTAAGACCTAGAGACTAACAAGCCTCCCCCCATCTGATCCTGTGGACTCAAGACGGGATGGAAGTGGATACGCCACTTACGCGCGCCAACTCCAAAATGGGAAGGCTACCGTTGTGACCTCGGTGGGGCCGCCTGGTGATCTAGCGCACCTTCTACTAGCTATGCTGGCTAATACGCGGGAATACGCCTCAACCCCGCCCGGAAACGTACCCGATCACCCACGGGTATCGGGAACCACTGCCCCCTCGAGTCCAACCCAACCCCGACAACTCCCTATCAGGGAGGGGCTCGAATATTCGGCCCGATGTTCCTCTAGTAACGTCAGAGGTACCACGAGTGCTAGGGGTCCGCAGCGCCCACACCACGGCAGCTGAAAGGGACGGATCCCCTCCCCTACGGGATTTCGGGGGGGGGGTATAAGAAGTGGCTGGATTTGCATAATGAATTCAAGTTGCTCAATGACTAACAGGGAGGATTGAGCGAGCTAGATTAGAACTATAGCCAAGTGGTACTTGAGGTTGAAATTATTGTTGCAATATATGGTTTCTCAACTTGATGTCATCAACAAACAACTCGATATTTAGGGTTTCGTTGTTTTATTTATGTTATGTGTGTCTTTAGGGCAACATCTGTGCTTCAGTAGGTAGAGCAAGTATCCCATTCCATCCAAAAATGCAATGCTGAGATTCCCTTTTTGAGACTTCCTGTATCCAAAAGAACCATTCTTAAAACTACGTCTGTGTGTGTGCGTGCGTGCTCGCAGTCTATTTGTGAGCAGCATAACTCAAAAAACGAAATGTCAGTTAGCAGCAACTTGGTACTTAAGTTCAGTAACTTTCAAAGAACCGACGCGAAGATAAACCAAAATGAAAAGAAAAAGAATATCCAGCCTAAACTACACTTTACATAGAAAATGTCTGTAGAATGATTAAAACATGGTATATTTGGAGTATTTTCATAACAATTAAATTTGTATCTTCAATTTTCTTGAAATAGCTTTTCAATTCTGAATGACTTGCATAACATTATCATATAACATAAAAACCTTACTACCTATATAAAAGTGTAGATTTTGTTAAATTTAGGATAAATTATGTTTTGTGGGAGTTAGGCTTTACAAGATACTTCTGTCATTGGTTTGAATTTTCCAAAATTTACACTTTTGAGGAAGGTTTTATTTTCTTCCCGCTCCCCTTCCACAATTTTTCTTTCTTTCTTCTTTCTTTCTTCTTTCCTTCTTTCTTTCTTTCTTTTCTTTCTTTCGTTCTTTCTTTCTTTCTTTCTTTCTTTCTTTCTTTCTTTCTTTCTTTCTTTCTTTCTTTCTTTCTTTCTTTCTTTCTTTCTTTCTTTCTTTCTTTCTTCTTTCTTCTTTCTTTCTTTCTTCTTTCTTTCTTCTTTCTTTCTTTTTTCTTCTTTCTTCTTTCTTTCTTTCTTTCTTTCTTTCTTTCTTCTTTCTTTTTTCTTCCTTTCTTTCTTTCTTTCTTTCTCTTTCTTCTTTCTTTCTTCTTTCTTTCTTTCCTTCTTTCTTTCTTTCTTTCTTTCTTCTTTCTTTCTTTCTTTTCTTTCTTCTTTCTTTCTTTCTTTCTTTCTTTCTTTCTTCTTTCTTTCTTTCTTTCTTTCTTTCTTTCTTTCTTTCTTTCTTTCTTTCTTTCTTCTTTCTTTCTTTCTTTCTTCTTTTTCTTTCTTTCTTTCTTTCATTCTTTCTTCTTTTTTTCTTTCCTTTCTTCTTTCTTTCTTCTTTCTTCCTTCTTTCTTCATTCTTTCTTTCTCTTTCTTTCTCTTTCTTTCTTCTTTCTTTCTTTCTTTCTCTTTCTCTGCTTCTTTCTTTCTTTCTCTCTCTTTTCTCTCTTTTCTCTCTTTCTTCTCTTTCTTTTCTTCTCTTTCTTTCTTTCTCTCTCTCTTTCTTCTTTCTCTCTTCTTCTTCTTTCTTTCTTCTCTTCTCTTCTCTTTCTTTCTCTCTCTCTTCTTTCTCTTCCTTTCTTCTCTCTCCTTTCTTATCTCTTCTCTCTTTCTTTCTTTCTCTCTCTTTCTTTTTCTTTCCGTTTCTTTCTCTCTCTTTTCTTTCTTTCTCTCTTTCTTTCTTTCTTTCTTGTCTTTCTTTCTCTCTTATTTCTTTCTCAGTCTTTCTTTCTTTCTTTCTCTTTCTCTCTTTATTTCTTTCTCTCTATCTTCTTCTTCTCTCTCTCTTCTTTTTCTCTCTCTCTCTTCTGTTCTCGTTTCTCTCTTTCTTTCTCTCTCTCTCTCTCTTCTCTCTTTCTTTCTTTCTCTCTTCTTTCTCTCTTCTCTCTTTCTTTCTCTCTCTCTTTCTTTCTCTCCTTTCTTTCATTCTCTCTCTCTTTTCTTTCTCTCTCTCTTCTTTCTTTCTCTCTCTTTCTTCTTTCTCTCTCTCT